>MCJB01048397.1:0-39892 GCA_002018475.1 Nicotiana obtusifolia | reverse complement strand
CCCCCCCCATAAAGTTAGGTATGATACTTACCTCAAACAAGCCAAATCAACCAACTAATAAGCCCTTCTCGTGCAAATCTAACTCCTGACAGCTTGAATCTAGCCAAAATAAGTTAATACCATCAATTATATCCATAGGAAACAATTCCAAATAATAAAGCTAAAGTCTTGAATCAAATATGCAAAATCAACCCAAAAAGTCAACCTCGGGCTCGCATCTCAGAGCTCAAAAAAATTCACAAATTCCGCACACCCATTTAATAATGAGTCTGACCATACTAATCTCATCCAATTCCATCCACATCACCAAATCTCGCTCTCCAACACTATAGCCTAAAATCCATAAATTTCACTTCAAATTCACATAAACTAGATAATGATCAATGAATAATCAATATTTATCATCAAAAGTGATTAAGTTTCACTTACCACTTCAATTGTAGCAAAACGTCTCCCAAAATTTGCCCTTAGCCGAGCTCTACAAATCAAAAATGAGAAAAATGACCTAAACCCTCATTTTTAACAGGTGCCCAGCGATTCACGCACATGCGGACAAAACCATCGCAGGTAAGGAACTTCATTAAGTCTCCGACCATCCGCTTCTGCGATTCAGACTTCACACCTGCAGAAGTGCACCTATACTTCTTCTTCGCTTCTGCGGACCTTCCTGCCCAACACAGAGCCCACACCTGTGCACACCTCGATGCACCTGCGCACTGCTCATGTGCTCTTGGTCCGCATCTGCGGACTCGCAGATCCGAAAACCCCTCGTAGATGCGCTCCCACACAGCCTCCACCTAACCTTGCACTTGTGCACAATTGGCTGGTTTTTGGCCATCGCATCTGCGGCCTAGCTCCGCGCAGATGCAAAAACACCAGAACCATCAATCCCTTCAGCCATCTCAAATCCAAACGTGAATCAAAATTCAATTCAAATCATCCGGAGGGCTGAATCACACTAAAAGACCTCCGGACCTAATCCAATCATACCAACAAGCCTAAAACATAATATGGACTTACTTGAAGCCTCAAGTCACATGAAATATCATCAAAACCACGAACCGCACCCCAATTCAATCCTAATGAAACTAATGAACTTCCAACTCCTAAAACCCATGTCGAACCAAACCAAACCAACTCCGAATGATCTCAAAATTTGTACACTACTCCCAAATGACACAACGGACCTTTCCAACTTCCAGAACAAAATTCCGAACCAGATATCAACAAAGTCAACTCTCGATCAAATCTCTCAACCTTCCGAACCTCAAGTAGCCTCCTCGATTGCCTGACCTCTCCAATGAACTTTCGCTAATGCTATATTATTCAACATCAACTTTCGAACCTGGTGGTCCAGAATGGCCACCGGCTCCACATCATAAGTCAGATCCCCATCTAGGTGTACTATGCTGAAGTCCAAAATGTATGACAGATCACCATAATACTTCCGGAGCATATAAACATGAAACACTAGGTGAACACCTGATAGGCTAGGTGGCAATGCATGTTTGTATGCCACCTCTCCCACCATCTCAAGCACCTCAAAAGGACCAATAAACCGAGGGCTCAACTTCTCCTTCTTCTCGAACCTCATCACATCTTTTATGAGCCAAACTCTGAGCAAAACCTTCTCACCCACCATATAAGCAACATCATGAACCTTCTTATCAACATAACTCTTCTGTCTGGACTATGCTCTATGAAGCCGCTTCTGGATCACCTTTAACTTCTCCAAGGCATCACAGACTAAATCAGTACCCAACAATCTAGCCTCCCCAGGCTTAAACCAACCGACCAAAGAACGACGCCGCCTCCCATATAAGGCCTCATAAGGAGCCATCTGAATACTCGATTGGTAGTTGTTTTTATAGGCAAACTCTGCAAGCGGTAAGAACTGATCCGATAAACCCTCGAAATCCATAACGTAGGCACATAACATGTCCTCCAATCGGAATTGTGTACTCGGACTGCTCGTCCATCTGGGGATGGAATGTTATATCAACTCAACCCGTGTGCCGAACTCTCGCTGCACCGCTCTCCAAAACTATGATGTGATCTGAGTTCCTCGATCCAGAGCACCATGAAGATAGACAATGTCACGGATATATACCTGAGCCAGCTGCTCTAAAGTGTAGGTAGTCACAACCAGAATGAAGTGTGCAGAATTGGCCAGTCTATCCATATTAACCCATATTGCGTCAAATTTCATTAAGGTTCGTGGGAGTCTAACAACGAAATCCATGGTGATATGCTCACACTTCTATTATGGAATCTCAAGTCTCTGAAGCAGCACCCGACCTTTAATGCTCGTACTTCACCTACTGATAGTTCAAACATCGAGGGCCTCCTCAAGAATCAATTCATGCAATCCATACACATTGGGCACACAAATTCGGCCCTGTATCTATAACACCCTGTCATCTCCAATAGAAACCTCCTTGGCATCATCGTCTTGCACGGTGTCCTTAAGGACAAGCGAACGGGGCCGTTATTCTGACGCACCTTAATACGTTCATACAAAGAAGACTGAGAAACCACGCAAGCAAGAACCTAGGAAGGCTCCCAAAATTCCAACCTCACGAATCAATTAACCAAAGCCTAAACATCGAATGCTAACGGTCTCTCCCCAACTGAATATATGCAATGCTACCTATACTCTTAGCCTTTCTACTCAAATCATTGGCCACCACATTGGCTTTCCTGGGATGATATAAAATGGCGATATCATAGTCTTTCAATAGCTCTAACCACCTCCGCTATCTCAAGTTCAGATCCTTTTTCTTAAACAAGTGCTGTAAACTCCTATGATCTGTGAATACCTCTCAAGACATACCATAGAGATAGCTCCTCCAAATCTTCAATGTGTGAACAATGGAAGCAAACTCTAAATCGTGTTATGGGTAAATCTTCTCATAGGGATTCAACTAACGCGAAGTATAAGAAATCATCCTACCCTCCTGCATCAATACACATCTGATGCCAATCTGCGAAGCGTCGCATCACCATACACTATATAAGAACCCGATGCTAAAGGCAAAACTAGAACTGAAACTATGGTCAAGGCAATCTTGAGCTTCTCAAATCTCTCCTCTCACTCATTAGACCACCTAAATGGGGCACTTTTCTGAGTCAATCTGATCAAAGGAGCTGCGATGGATGAGAAACCCTCCAAGAAATGGCGATAATAACCAGCCAAGCCTAGAAAACTCCGGATCTCTATAGCAAAAGACGTTCTAGGTCAACTATGAACTGCCTCTAACTTCTTTGGATCCTCCTTAATCCCTTCACTAGATACCACATGACACAAAAATGGCACCGAATTAAGCCAACACTCACACTTGGAGAATTTAACATATAACTTCTTCTCTCTCAAGGTCTGGAGCACGATCCTCAAGTGCTGCTCATGATCCTCTAAGCTGCAAGAATACACCAAAATGTCGTCTTTAAACACGATGATGAA
Source organism: Nicotiana obtusifolia (assembly GCA_002018475.1). Taxonomy (NCBI): domain Eukaryota; kingdom Viridiplantae; phylum Streptophyta; class Magnoliopsida; order Solanales; family Solanaceae; genus Nicotiana; species Nicotiana obtusifolia. The sequence goes on along the minus strand of MCJB01048397.1, from coordinate 36,432 downwards.
AGAGTTAAGATATGGCTGGAACACACTATTCATCAGGTGCATAAATGTTGCAGGGGATTGGTTAGCCCACATGACATCATCAAGAACTCATAATGATATTACCGAGTTCTAAAAGCAGTCTTTATAATATCTGAATTCCAATATCTTCAACTGATTGTACACTGACCTCAAATTAATCTTCGAGAATACCGGAGCACCCAGAAGTAGGTCGAATAGATCATCAATACGCGGTAGTGGGTACTTGTTCTTGACTGTAACTTTGTTCAGCTGCATATAATCAATGCACATCCTCATAGAGTCGTCTTTATTCTTCACAAATAGTACTGGAGCACCCAAAGGCGAGACACTCGTCCGGATGAAACCCTTATCAAGAACCTCTTGAAGTTGTTCCTTTAATTCCTTCAACTCCACTGATGCCATATGTTATGGTGTAATAGGAATGGGTTGAGTGACCGGCGCGGGGTTAATATCAAAATCAATATCCCTATCGGGCAGCATGGCCGGTATGTTTGCTTGGAACACATACGGGAAATCTCTCACTATTGGAACTGACTCAAAGGTTGGAGTATCAACACTAACCTCCCTCAAAAAGGCTAGATATGCTTCATACCATTTCTCAACCATTCCCTGTGCCTTCAAAAAGGACACCACCCTGCTAGAAATATAATCCAATGTACCCCTCTACTCCTGTAACGACCCGGCCGATTGTTTTAAGAGTATTTGCCCTGAATGCCTATTTCTTGCTCCCTCTATTTCATTATGTGGTTATGTGACTTGCTGGGAGGTCTGGTTTATGATTTTAGAGTGAAATAGGACACATAGTCCTAAAATGGAGGTTTAAGTCGTAGGAATAGACCGTAGTTTAATTTGTGTGAAGATGACTCCCGAATGTAGTTTCAACGGTCTCAATAGCTCTGTAGGGTGATTTTAGTCTTAGGAGCATGTCCTGATGTTGATTGGAAGGTATGTAGGTCATTTCAGCGTCAATTGGCGAAAGTTGGAAAGTTGGAGTAGGTTTGTCATGTCATTTATGACTTGTGTGAAAAATTTGAGGTCAATTAGACGTGAATTGATAGGTTTCAACATCGAATATAGAAGTTAGAAGTTCTAAAGTTTATTAGGTTTGAATCGATGCGTAATTCTTGGTTTTAGCATTGTTTGATGTGAATTGAACGTTCGACTAAGTTCGTATGATGTTTTAGGACTTGTTGGTATAATTGGTTGAGGTCTCGGGGGCCTCGGATGTGACTCGGATCATGCTCAACACTTTTTGGAACTTCGAAGAATAGTTGAAGTTGCCGGTTTTTCTTAGGTCTGGTTTCCTTCAATGCGATCGCGTGTGTTGGTCCGCAATCCAAAAGGGTTTTTATTGGGTGGACTGTGTTACTCTACGCGTTCTCATAGAATAGGATGCAAACACGAAAGGTTGATTCACAACGTTTCTCGAATGCATGGTGTAAGTCCGTTCGCATAGAGGTTTTGGGTGCTACAGCTTACACGCGGGTGTGCTTCATGATCACATGGCTTCGTTCGCGATCGCATAGGTCTAGGCACTCCTTGTCTGTCTTCACGTGTAGTTAGCTTCTTGACTCGTTTTTGATTAATTTCCACTAGTCTATCATTGATTTCTTTATTTAATTAAGGACTTAGGTTGAGAGATTGGGTGAAAAAGGTGGAAAATCCTTAGGCCAAATTTTGAGGTTTTGATCGAGATTTTTTTGTATCAGATTTGAGTAATTTTAGTATGGGTGGACTCGTAGTTGAATGGGTATTCAAAGTTCCGAGACGTGGGCCCGGGTCGACTTTTTGGAATGATTTTTTCAATTCCTTGCTAAAGTCATAGTTTCCTTATTTAAATTAGTTTCTTATAATTATATTTATAGTATGTAATTATTTTTGCTAGATTCGAGCCGATCGGAGTTAGAAAATCGAGGGAAAGGCCTTCTTATTGATTGATTGAGCGAGGTTTGAGGTAAGTGACTGGTCTAACCTTGTGTTGGGAAAATTGCCCTTACGATTTGGTACTATTATGGTATTTTCAATACGTGAAGGCCATGTACGCGAGGTGACGAGTGCGTGCTCGGGCTAAATGTTGAAAAATCCGATTTTTGCTAAGTAATTCCCTTTTATTCCCTTAATTGAGTTACTCTAGCACGTGTAGTCATCATGTTTAGCCTATTATCACATGTCTACGTGTCTTATCTCTTACTTGCAATTTGTGCAACATGTTTAGTTGAATTACATGTTTCCTTGATTGCGTATTCATTCTTTAATTGTAGGATTCCATGCTATAATTTCATTACTCCAATTATTATGTGTTGTTCTCGTGATTTTTGGTTAAGATGACTGTTTGGCTGTGGCACGAGGTTTAGACCGTGCGCAGATTATTGTGGCATAAGGTTTCTACTGTGAGGAGTGTTAATGTGGCACGAGGTTTCTGCCGTGCGATTATCGTTGTTTGGACGAGGTTTCTGCCGTGTTGTTTTGAGATATTTACTTTTGGGACTACGAGGTGGTACCTCGGCAGTGCCCCTGGCTGTTTATCTCTATTTGTTGTATTGTTGTTGTCGTTGTTATTGTTCCTTAACTTGTAAGATTGTGCTTTCTTACGTGTTGTATTTGTCTTCTTTGATTCCGTGTTGTTATCTTCTTTGAATTTCTAGTGTTAACAGTCATTTCATTACATCATTTTATCTTCTGCCTTGTTTTTCCTAATATTTCCAGTAGGGCCCTGACCTGACTTCGCCACTACTCTAACGAGATTAGGCTTGGCTCTTGCTGGGTACCATTGTGGTGTACTCATACTACTCTTCTATACATCCTTTTGTGTAGATCCAGGTTCTTCCTACCAGACTAGGTATCAGTGAACTAGCCCGTGCGTGGAGACTTCAAGGTATGTCTGCCAACGTCCGTAGACCATGGAGTCCTCCTCTATCCTTATTATGTTATTTTCTTTATTCTCATTAGACTCTGTTTTATAGAGATATTTTGGCATTTTCCTTTAGAGCTTGTGACTTATTTCTACCGGGTTTTGGGAGTTGTAACTATTTTGAATCACAATTTTTAATTATTTCTGATGATGAGGTTTGAGTTTCAGCTTTATATTCATTTATTCCGCAAACTTATTAGGCTTACCTAGTCTTAGGGACTAGGTACTATCACGACATCCTCCGTAGAGAAATAGGGGTTGTGACAAGGTATCAGAGCTCGAGGTTCATAGGTGTTATGAGTCACAAGCAGATTTAGTAAAGTCTCGCGGATCGGTACGGAGATGTCTGTACTTATCTTGGGGAGGCTATGGAACTATTAGGAAAAGCTTCACTTCTTTGATTCCTTGTTGTGCGAAATTTTTGACTTTGGATTCTAAATTTCTGTCTTTCTATTCTCTCACAGATGGTGAGGACACGTATAGATGGATCAAATGACCAGACATCTGCGCCCCCTACTAGAGCCGCGAGAGGCGGGGGCTAGGGTAGAGGCCGAGGACGTCCACGTGGTGCAGCCAGAGTACCCGCACGAGCTGCTCTAGAGTAGCCACCAGTAGCTCCAGTTGGAGGGCAGGCACCTGAGACGCCTGTTACTGCACTAGCCCTCTAGGAGACTCTCGCTCAGTTTCTGAGCATGTTCAACAGCTTGGCTCGGGCAAGATTGATACCAATTGCTCTTGCCACATCTCAGGCCGAGGAAGGAGCACAGACTCCTACCGCCCGTACCCCAGAGCAGCGGGTCCAGGTCGACCAAGTTCGAGAGGTCACACCAATGCAGCCGATAACCCCAGTTTAGCCCAAGGTTAAGGCAGCAGTTTCTGAGGAGGAACCGCTCAGGCTCGAGAGGTACAAGAAGTACCACCCTCCTACTATCAATCGCTTGGTGTCAGAGGATGCCCAGTGATTTCTTGAGGAGTGCCACTGTATCCTCCCTACTATGGGTGTTGCGGAGTCTAGTGGGGTTTCTTTCACTACGTTCCAGCTTTGAGGAGCGACCTATCAATGGTAGCGAGCATACGAGTTAGGTAGTCCAGGTGAGGCAACTTCACTTACTTGGACTCAATTCTCAGATATGTTCATGAGGGAGTATGTCCCCCAGAGTCTCAGAGATGCATGAGATGCATAGTTTGAGCAGTTGTGCTAGGGTTTTATGACCATGTCAAAGTATGCGGTCCAGTTTAGTGATTTGGCTAGGCATGAATTATCCTTGGTTGCTACTGTTCGAGAGCGGGTTCGTCGATTTATCAAGGGGCTCAACCCCTGTATTAGATTTAGCATGTCCCCAGAGCTGGATATGGACATCGCATACCAGAAGGTAGTGGGGATTCCTAGGGCATTGGAGGGTATGCTGACTCGGGAGAGGGAGGAGAGAGAGTCCAAGATGTCTCGAGAGTCTAGCACATATAGTGGTACTCGTGCCCCAAGCTGCAGCCCGTCAGGGTAGGGGCTATGTGGGTCGCCTTGTTCATTCAGCACTTCCAGCCACCAGCGGTGCTCCGGCCACTCCTAAGCCCCAGGCTCCCTATTATGCACCAACCATTGTCTAGTGCATCTCCTATACGAGGTGCTTTCAGCGGTCAGTCCAGCCGATGAGGCCTGGGCCAGTCACAACAGCCAAGTCCCCGGGGAGCTTGTTTTGAGTATGGTGACACTCGTCACATGGTGAGGGATTGTCCCAGACTCAGGAGGGGTGCACCTCCACAGACCTCTCAAGCACCGGGTGCTCCACCTCCTCAGGCTATGGTTATAGCACCAGCTACCACTCGACCTGCACAGCTAGCTTGAGGTGGAGGTCTGACAGGTAGAGACCTAGAGGGGGAGGCCAGGCCAAATATTATGCCCTTCCTGCTAGGACAGAGGTAGTTGCATCCGACTCTGTCATCACAGGTATTGTTCTGGTCTGTCATAGAGATGCATCAGTCTTATTTGATCTAGGCTCCACTTATTCCTATGTGTCATCTTATTTTGATCCGTATTTGGGTGTATCCCGTTATTCTTTGAGTTCTCCTGTCTATGTTTCTACACCCGTGGGAGATTCTATTATTGTTGACCATGTATATCGGTCGTGTTTTGTTGTTCTTAGTGATTTTGAGACCAGAGCTGATTTATTATTTCTCAGTATGGTGGATTTCGATGTTATTTTGGGCATGGACTGGTTGTCGCCCTATCACGCTATCCTTGATTGTCACGGCAAGATGGTGACATTGGCTATGCCAGGTCTACCACGGTTAGAGTGGAGAGGTACTTTAGATTATGTTCCTAGCAGGGTTGTCTCATTTCTAAAGGCTCAGCGGATGGTTGAGAAGGGGTGTGATGCATATATGGCATATGTGAGGGATTTTAGTACTGATACTCCTACCGCCAAGTCAGTTTCGGTAGTGAGAAATTAATTATCCATACGTATTTCTGGCGGATCTTCCGAGCGTGCCTACCGACAGAGATATTGACTTTGGCATTGATTTGTTATCGGGCACTCATCCCATTTCTATTCCACCTTATCGTATGACCCCAACAGATTTGAAAGAGTTAAAGGTACAGTTGCATGAGTTGCTCGATAAGGGCTTCATTCGACCCAGTGTGTCACCTTGGGGTGCTCCTGTCTTGTTTGTAAAGAAGAAGGATGGTTCTATGTGAATGTGTATTGATTATCGCCATTTGAACAAGGTTACAGTGAAGAATAGGTATCCATTGCCACACATTGATGACATATTTGATCAGCTTCAGGGTGCCACAATGTTCTCTATGATCGACTTGTGTTCAGGCTATCATCAGTTAAAGATTCGGGAGCCAGATATCCTGAAGATTGCTTTCAGGATTAGGTATGGTCATTATGAGTTCTTTGTGATGTCTTTTGAGCTAACCAACACCCTAGTAGCATTCATGCACTAGATGAATAATATATTTCAGCCCTATCTTGACTCGTTCGTCATTGTGTTTATTGACGACATTCTGGTGTACTATCGGAGCCGGGAGGATCATGAGCAGCACTTGAGGACTGTGCTTCAGACCTTGAGAGAAAAGAAGTTATATGGAAACTTTTCGAAGTGTGAATTCTGGTTAGATTCAGTGACATTTTGGGTCATGTAGTATCGAGTGAGGGGATCAAGGTAGACCGAAGAAGATTGACGCGGTGTAGAGTTGGCCCAGACCGTCCTCCACTATGGAGATTCAGAGTTTTCTTAGCTTGCCGGGGTATTACCGCCGATTTGTAGAGGGTTTCTCGTCTATTGCAGCACCTATGACCAGATTGAACCAGAAGAATGCTCCGTTCAGGTGGACCAAGGAGTGTGAGGAGAGCTTTCAAAAGCTCAAGACTACTTTGACGACAGCCCCAGTGTTGGTATTACCTACTGGTTCGGGGTCCTATACGGTGAATTGTGATGTGTCGCGCATTGGTCTCGGCGCGGTGTTGATGCAAAATGGTAGGGTGATAGCCTACGCGTCTAGATAGCTGAAGGTGCATGAGAAGAACTATCCTTTCCACGACCTTGGGTTAGCAGCTATTATTCATGTCTTGAAGATCTGGCAGCACTATTTGTATAGTGTTCCTTGTGAGGTCTACAAAGATCACCGGAGTCTACATCATCTATTTAAATAGAAGGATCGTAACTTGCGACATTGAAGATGGTTGGAGCTTCTTAAGGATTATGACATCACCATTCTCTATCATTCCGGGAAGGCCAATGTGGTGGCCAATCCCTTGAGTCGCAAGGCGGATAGTTTGGGCAGTTTAGCATATCTACCAGAAGCAGAGAGGCCTTTAGATTGGATGTTCAGGCCTTGGCCAACCAATTTGTTAGATTGTGTGGGTTTCTTAGTTTTCTTTCTATGATCATATCAGAGAGCGTCAGTATGGACACGGTTCAGCACGACGATGCCAAGGAGGTCGCTATTGGAGATGACGATGTGTTACAGATGTAGGGTAGACTATGTGTGGCCAATGTTGATGGCTTGCGTGAGTTGATTCTCTAGGAGGCTCACAGTTCGCGGTACTCTATTCACCCAAGTGCCGCGAAGATGTATCAGGACCTGAGGCATCATTATTGGTGGAGGAGAATGAAGAAGGACATAGTGGAGTATATAGCTCGGTGCCTAAATTGTCAGCAGGTGAAGTATGAGCATCAGCGGCCAAGTGGATTTCTTCAGAAGCTAGAGATTTCGGAGTGGAAATAGGAGCGGATCACTATGGAATTCGTTCTTGGGCTCCCACTGACTCAGAGGAAGTTCGATGCAGTTTGGGTGATTGTGGATAGATTGACCAAGTCAGCTCTTTTCATTCCTGTGGTTACTACTTACTCTTCGGAGCAGCTGGCTCAGGTTTACATTCGCGAGATATCAGGCTTCATGGCGTGCCGGTATCTATCATCTCTGACCAGGGTATTCATTTTACATCGCGGTTTTAGAGAGTCGTACAATATGAGTTGGGTACTCGGGTGGAGTTGACTATAGCATTTCACCCTCAGACGGATGAACAGTCTGAGCGCACTATTCAGATATTGGAGGATATGCTTCGTGCATGTTTGATGGATTTTGGGGGTTCTTGGGATTAGTTTTTTCCACTTGCGGAGTTTGCCTACAATAACAGTTATCAGTCGAGCATTCAGATGGCCCTGTATGAGGCTTTGTATGGTAGGCGGTGCCGGTCCTCGGTGGGTTGGTTTGAGCCGGGTGAGGCTAAGCTATTGGGTACATACTTGGTTCAGGATGCTTTGGAAAAGGTTAAATTTATTGAGGATCGATTTCGTACAGCCCAATCTATACAGAAGAGTTATGTGGATCGGAAGGCTCGCGACATTACATTCATGGTTGGGAAGCGGGTCTTGCTCCGGGTTTCACCCATGAAGGGTGTTATGAGGTTTGGGAAGAAGTGCAAGTTGAGCCCTAGGTATATCGGGCCTTTTGAGATTCTTGAGAGGGTTGGAGAGGTGGCATACAGACTTGCACTACCACCTAGTCTCTCTATAATTCATCCAGTATTCCATGTTTCCATGGTTCGGAAGTACCACTGTGATCCGTCTCATGTGTTAGACTTCAGCTTAGGCTAGTTGGCAAGGATCTATCTTATGTTCAGGAGTCGATGGCCATTTTGGACAGGCAGGTTTGAAATTTGAGGTCGAAGAACATCGTTTCAGTTAAGATTTAGTGGAGGGGTCATCCAGTCGAGGAGGCGACTTGGGAGATCGAGCATGATATGTGCAGCCGTTATCCTCAGGTATGTCTCTATACTCATTCGAGGATGAACATTTGTTTTAAGAGGGGGAGGATGTAATGACCCGGCCGGTCGTTTTGAGAGTATCAGCCCCAAACCCCTATTTATTACCCCCTCCATTTCATTATGTGGTTACTTGACTTGCCGGGAGTTTTGGTTTTTGGTTTCAGAGTAAAATTGGATACATAGTCCTTAAAATGGAGGTTTAAGTCGTCGGATTTAACCATAGTTTAATTTGTGTGAAGAAAACTCTGGAATGGAGTTTCGATGATCCCAATAGCTCCGTGATTTTTGTCTTAGGAGCGTGTCCGGATGTTGATTTGGAGATTCGTAGGTCATTTCGGCGTCAATTGGCAAAAGTTGGATGATTTTTTAAGAGTTTGACCGGGTTGGACATTTTGGTATCGGGGTTAGATTCCGATTCTAAAAGTTAGAGTAGGTCCGAGATGTCATCTATGACTTGCGTGTAAAATTTGAGGTTAATCGGACGTGAATTGACATGTTTCGGCATCGAATGTAGAAGTTAGAAGTTCTAAAGTTCATTAGGCTTGAATCGATATGCAGTTTTTGGTTTTTGCGTTGTTTGATGTGAATTGAAGGCTCGACTAAGTTGGCATGATGTTTTAGGACTTGTTGGTATAATTGGTTGAGGTCCCGAGGGCCTCGGATGTGATTCAGATCATGTTCGGCACTTTTTGGAACTTCAAAGAATAGCTAAAGTTGCTGGTTTTTCTCTGGTCTAGTTTCCTTCAATGCGATCGTGTGTTTTGGTCCGCGATCGCGAAGGGTTTTCTTTTGGCTGGACTATGTTTTACTCTACGCCTTCGCAGAGAATAGGATGCGAACCCGGAAGGTTGGTTCACAGCTTTTCGCGAACGCATGGGGTAGGCCACTTTCGCGTTGAGGTTTTGGGTGATGCAGGTCACGCGCGCGGGTGTGATTCGTTATCGCGTGGCTTAGTTCGCGATCGCGTAGGTCTGAGCACTTCTTGTCTGCGTAAACTCTGTATGAACTGTATTTCTTGAGCTTTGTATTCATTTGATCATATCATGCTTTATTCTGTATATTATTTATGATTCATCGTGCGTTGATTATTGTCTTGAGTTAAATCTTTCTCTTCTATTCTCTCACAGATGGTGATAACGAGCGCTCCAACAGCGGCAATTGGTACTGGAGAGGTAGCACCACCAGTTGTGGTTGGGAGAGGTAGGGCTAAGGGTAGGGCCAAGGCTCCAGCTAGTGGCTGCACAGTCACAACTAGAGGTGGAGCATCCACTGGGGCCCATGGCTATGCCAGGGCAGTTGCAGCAAACCCACTTGTGGAATAGGTGGAGGAGCAATTCATATATTAGCATGTTGAGGCTCCATTTCACACCCAACATCCAGAGGGTTTCGTTGCTGCACTGGTATTTTAAGAGGTCATGGCCAGGATGGTCAGTTTTATAGATGCATCGACTTATGTTGGAGTGTTTCCGATGTCCTCAGCCACGCTCAGGCCATAGGGGGATCTCAGACCTATTTCACTAGTACTCCAGAGCAATATATTATAGCAACTAGACCTGTGGTTGAACCTGCCATGTCTATTGACGAGCAAAAGAGATTCGAGAGATTTTAGAGGTTGTCTCCTCCAAACTTTGAGGGCGATGCTTCATAGAAAGCTCAAGACTTTCTAGACAGATGTCACCAGATGCTTTGCAATTTGGGTTTGGTAGAGTCCAACGGGGCACATTTCAATTATAGAGAAGCTGCCAGGAGATGGTGGAAGACTTATGAGCTGGGCAGGCCCTAGTTCATCTCCTCTTACATGGACTCAGTTTTCACATCTATTTCTTGAGAGGAACATCCCGCTCACCAAGAGAGATGAGTTGAGAGGCCAATTTGAGAACCTTCAGTAGGATCGTATATCAGTGACTGAGTATGAGGAGAGATTCACAGAGTTGTCTCATTATGCTGCTTTCTTGATCCCCACCGAGGAAGAGAAGGTGAGACGATTCATTTAAGGGATTGACTTATGGTATCAGGATTACTACGGCCTAAGAAGCAGAGATTGGAACTACTTTCCATCAGGAAATAGAGATAGCTCAGAGGATCGAGCGTATTCGCAACCAAAGGAAAGAGGGAATGAAGAGGGATAAGAGGCCTCATCGTTCTAGTGGCTTTAGTGGTACTTCATCGGGAGGTAGAGGTCAGTTCAGCAGAGGCCATCATAGTAGACCAACTCAGTTCTCATAGTATGGAGTATGTGGTGCAGTGGCTCTATCATCCATCAGCAACCCAATTCCATCGTCTTTTAGTGCTCTTGTAGAGAGCTCATATCATGCTCCGTCTGTTCAGGATTTGTCTGATTGCTATTCAGGTCATCAGGGGCAGTATCAGTCTTAGCAGCCTCATGCAGCTAGGGGTTGCTATGAGTGTGGGGAGTTCGTCCATGTGAGGAAGTATTGCCCTGGACTTTGTTGAGGCGTAGCTCATCAGAGTTCTCAGTTAGTGGTTCATACACCAGTTGTATCACTCCCTGCCTAGTAAGCTAGAGGGGAGGGCATGCAGTGAGAGGTAGCCCTAGAGGGGTGTCAGGCTGGTGGAGCTTGACACGCTCAGTCTCGTTGCTATGTTTTTTTCAAGTAGACCCAAGGCGGTGGCCTCAGATACTGTGATTACAGGTATGGTTTTAGTCTATCATAAAGATGATTTTGTGTTGTTTGACCCGGAGTCTACTTATTCATAGGTGTCATCATAGTTTGCTCCTTATTTGGATATGCCTCATGGTTCTTTTGATATTCATTCTCATCTATCTACACTTGTTTGTGATTCTATTGTGGTGGATCACGTATATCGATCTTGTGTAGTTGTTATTGTGGTTTATGAAACTAAAGGGGATCTTCTATTGCTTCATATGGTTGATTTTGAGATGATTTAGGGTATGTATTAGTTATCATTGTACCATGTTATTCCTGATTATCATGCTAAGATCGTGACGTTTGTTATGCCAAGATTGCCGTGGTTAGAATGGAGGAGTTCACTTGGTCACACTCCTAGTAGAGCGATTTTATTTCTGAAGGCTCAATAGATGGTTGAGAAGTGGTGTTTGGTGTATCTGGCCTTTGTTAGAGATGTTAGTACTGATACTCGTACTTTTTAGTTAGTTATAACAGTGCGGGAGTTTCGGATGTGTTTCTTGCAGACCTACCGGCGTGCCACCCGATAGAGATACTGTCTTTGGTATTGACTTAGTGCCAAGCACTCAGCCCATATCTATTCTACCATATTGCGTGGCTCCAGCTGAGTTGAAAGAGTTGAAGGAGCAGTTGCAGGAGTTATTGGATAAGGGATTCATCAGGCTAAGTGTTGACTCTATTTACCGAAAGTTGGCAATTTGAAGGCGTGGAGAGTTCATAAGTTTAACTGGGAGTTGACTTTGATGTTAGTCGGGATCTGATAGGTCAATTCTGTTGTTTGAAACTTGAGTGTAAAGTTTGCTTGGAATCCAAAATGTGTAGGCATGAGTTGGACGTGTTTGGCAAAATTAAGAAGTTTAGAAGTTAAGGGATTGAATCTGATCGTCGATTCATATTTTTGATATTATTTGTGGTATTTCGAGCCCTTGGATATATTTGAATTAAGTATATGGACTCGTTGGAATGATTGTATGGGGTCCCGAGGGGCTAGGGTGTGTTTCAGGATATTTCCAGATCATTTTGGATATTGTGTATTGCGGGTGTTGGTGTGTCCCACCAGCAACTCGTATTACGTAGGTGCGATATCTCACCTGCAAAGATTCTATGTGTAGAAACAAAGGAAGGCTTATCCCTATGGTTGACCGCATCTAAAAGGTGGCTGGCGCAGATGCGATACCACAGATGCTGAATTTGGTCGCGCGCTTACGAGGAGTGAGTTGGCTAGGAGCAAGGGAAGACTGATGGGAGGTAGCTCGCAGAAGCGAGGATTTTGGTCGCAAATGCAGTCTTGCACGTGTCAATTTTTGGTTGCATGTGTGATGATGCCTGGGCAAACCACTTAAGAGATTTATTTCGGGATTTTATCCATTCTCTCATATTTTGAATCCTAGATTTTGAAAGGTAATTTTTTGAAGAGCAATTTTACTACTATATTGGAGGTAAGGAATTTTCACTTGGATTTGGCTTTATATCTTGATTCTCCATGGATTTCTATACCTAAAATTTAAAATTTTAACGTGAAATTTGAGATTTTTGTCTACAACTTAAGAAGGTGTAATTTGGAAATTTGAGGGTCGATTTAGACTTGATTTTGAAATTTAATCATATATTTAGACTCATGGGACTATAAGTAGTTGGGATCTGCGCCTTGACTCGGGTTTTGACCATGTGGTCTTGGGTTGGAATTTTGTGATTTGATTAATGATTTAAATTTCATTTTATGGAGTTGGTTCCTATGGCTTCGTTTGACATTATTGAGTTGGTTTTTACTAGGTTCGAGTCATTTGGAAGTTGATTTGAGAGGAAAGTCTATTATGAAGGTTGAAGCTATTACCCGGTGGAGCTAAGTCTTGTCTATCCGTGTAAAAGGAAATTCTCCCCGTAGGTAATCTATTTGCTATTTTTAGCTCGGGTTAGTAGCCACGTATATGCGAGGTGGCAAGCATATATGCATAACTAGGTTATGACCATATTCGATCGAGTTGACTTATGTTATGCCTTGTTTAGATTTTGTGAAGTTGTTATCCATGTCGCAATTGATTTTATGACTCAGTGATAATCGATAAATATGACTTAGGAGAATGCTCTAGGTTATGACTTATTAATTTAGACATAGAGGATTGTTTTTTCATGTTGAGCTTTATTACTAATTAGTAGTCGTACACTTATCGTACTTGCTCTATGATTTGGTGGTTATATAGCTTAAACGACTCATCTTAAGTAATATGACTAAATGTGTGCATGTTTAAATAGCTTATTGAGCCGTTGTGACAAATTAAATAACATGGTTAGCCATAGCAGTCTTCTAGTCATATGATCTTTTATCATCATTCTTGTTGTTATTATTCGGTGCTCTTTTACTATATTGTTTCGTAATCATTTCCATGAGTGAGGAGTTGGTTATTGAGGAAAGTTGATGATTTTGGCACTACGGACATCTTGAGCGGATATTGATTATTGGTTATTGATCATTAATGTAACTAATCAATCCTTGGATATGGATCTGTCCCTTCGGAGTCAGGTAATTGCCCATGTTACTTTGGACCCTGTGAGCGTTGGCACCCGGGATTTTTGGGTGCTTCTTTGGATACATGGCCTATGCCAGGCACATGGATGTGTGTTGTGAGGTGTTGAGAAAGGGATCTCCTGAGCATGCATGCATACATACATACATACATACATACATACATACATACATACATACATATATATATATATATAGACATACATACACACACACACATATATATACGCACACATACTTATGTTGTGATTTGATACAAATATTATTGATGGGTATCATGTCTTGACGTGGGAATCTAGGTGTTTATATCTTAATTGATCTCCTTATCTATAATGATGATGGGCTATAATTCTATATTCTTAGCGCATTACTTACCTTATATTTTGGTAGTTTAATGAGTAATTGTGCGATGTTTGAGTTTAATTTGGTTGATTTTATGTACAGGACCCTTTGAACGTGAAGTGGAATAAAAGTTTGTATGCAATGATGTCGAAAATACAAGAAAATAGCACAAAAGAAAAATTGGTGCAAGCCAAGGAAGAGAGTAGGCTCCAGACCTCACCCCACATGGCTAGAGGCGATCTCAATCTCACCTCCCACCTCGCCTATCTAGGGCCCCTACCTCACATTCCTCCTCACCCCAGACCTGGCCTAGCCAAGGAAAAAGCCAGGTCCCCTTGTATGAGAGAAAAGTGTTTTCATGTACAGTTTGGACTTGGAGACTTTGACCCTGTACCTATAGAGATTATGAATTTGCTTGGTTATTATATAGAGATTATGAATTCGTTCTTGTTGATTCTAACTCAATAGACATATAGGCATTAAGTTGGCTTGAATAGGCGAGTAAGAACTCGATAAATTCTTATGAGCAATATTAAGTATGTCAACAAATAAACCAGATAAATTAATTAGTCAATTCAAAGAAAAATACAATAGGATTGTTAGATAGTCCATAACCTAGATTGTTTTCATCGCATTGGTAACATAAAAATCTACTCTTCCTTTGTTCAGAGTTCACTATTTGTTTTCCTTTATTTTAACTAGTTTAAATTCTAGCGCCTTTAGATTTAATGATAATGCGGATTCTCTAATTTAATAATAGTTGATAAAAAGTCCATGTGGGTTCGACATCCAACTTCTAGTCACTTTATTACTTGACGAGTGCGTATATTTGCATGTGCATTTAGCCACAATAAGTTTTGGCATCTTTGCCAAGGACTTGTAATTTGCTATTTTTCTGGATTAGACACTTAGTTTTTATCTACTAAAGTTTTTTTAATGTTAGTTTAGTTAGTATTTCTTTTCTTTTTTTTACTTATTTTAACATGTCATCTTGGAATGAAATTATTCGGATGATGATTATTCTTACTTTGATGATCCTTGTCCATATTGTGGAGAATCCTACTGGTGAAAAAATTATCAAAATATTTCTGGGAGCGAGTTGTGCGCATAATCTCAATCATATGAGTGGAATATTTGTAACGGGTGTGGTGTTCAGGATGGCCACTGGAATGGTTTCTAATTCTTTTTATCCGTCCATAAGCCCTTATTATGACCTTTCTAACAAAGTTTGTGAGTTCGATAGGAGCAATGAAGTGAAGGATATGGAACGTGATGCATGTATTAGGAATATTTTGAGGCAAGTAGAAGAGCAACATGGTGAATTCAAAAAGGTTATAAAAATAATGAGTGCAGCAATCACGATAATGAAGGCCAATGAGAAAGAATTTATTGAAGAGAGTGAGTTCCATCAGGAGAATTGTTTTGAAAAAGTGGAGATTTTCAGTCAAACTTGGCTGTGGAACAAGCTCAAAAATTAGAGATAGATGAGGCTCAACGTGAAAAAATTACAAATGAGATGAGGTTCTTTATAGAAGGAAGAGCCAAATTGGGACAAGAAATCAAACAATTTGGAACTGCTATTCATGAATTGGAGGCTCAATTGAGTGCAATGTTGATGCATCTAATGCCCAACAAATTACTTACACATTGTGTGAAGCAGAAAAGGAACTTATAGGCCAAATTGAGGAGCAACAATGGATTTTCAACCATTCGATTATATTTTTGTTGATGATGTCGATATTTAGAAAAGTAAACTAGAGCCATGTGAGGAAGTATATAATATTACACCTGAATACTCTTGTGTACATAAATATGAGGGTGTAAAGAGCAAGGCAATTCTAGAGTTGGGGTGCATTTCTCCTCATTCCATACATTTTTTTCACATTGAGTTTGGATGATGACATGAGAAATTAAGCCATTCAAGCCTTTGGAGGAGCCAATGGACGAGGAGCAAGGTGTTTATGTTCTTGAATTTGTCATGCCAGAAAGAAAGAATTACATACCGCATCTGAAGGCCAAGAAGTATAAAATATCACATTGGTTACTTGGCCCAAGTAGATTTATACTACCATTCCGGGAGCATCGTCGAAAGCTTAAAGCCAAATTAGAGGCTCAATTTATAAGTTCGAGGTGGAAGCAAAAAGTGGTTCAAGTCGTGTCGCGACTATAAATCAGGCGTTTGTTGGGAGGCAACCCAGTTTTACTACTTTCTTTTATTGTTTATCTATTCTTTTTAATTAATTTATTTTTGTAGTGCTTGTTTTGTTTTGTAAGAAGGAAAGCAAGGCAAGGATATGTGCAAAGCGAGCCGTTGGTTGGAATTAAGTGTGGGGCCCACACAAGATCATACCTGAAAGAAGTCTGAGTATCCCGTGAGATGCTATTGTGTCGGCTTTTGACCTTTCAGAGAGTTTCTTGTCAACCCTCCTTATTTTTGCTTTATTTGTATATTGAGAACATTGTACTCTTATAAGTGTGGGATAGGAGAATGCCTTTGTATAATTAGCTTCTTATCATAGTAGTATGTTAACTTCTTATTTTTTTTATTTTTGGCTGCTTATTTTGGATTTTGGTTGCTTACATAGAGTAGTAAAACTATTAGTGTCGTATTTTAGTAGTAGATTAGCCGTTTAATTTAGTTTATAGATTAAAAAAATCAAATAACAAAAATCAAAAAAATTTGGAAAAAAATTAGATTTTTCGCGATGATGGGTCTCTTAGATAATTTTCTTGAGGGATTAAAGTCTAAAAAAAATACAAAAACTGAAAAATAAAAAACATAAAATATTTTTTTATTTTCTTTAGGTAGTAATAATTCCTTGTGTTTTTTCTTTATGCCTCGGTTCTTTTTCATGGATGTAGTTTGAACCACAGGGTGAACTTTTTCATTCTTTTAGAGTAGTTTAGGACTTAGGAAATAAAATGAAGGAAGAATGATGAGATTTCTAGAGGCCTTTGTCTTGTTTGATAGTAACATATTTAAATTTTGGTTGAAATTGTTTATGATGCCTTTATGAAATGCTAGCATATTTTATGACGGATGTGTCTTATTTTCTTGACTTGTGTTCACTTTGTACTTAATGCTTAATATCTCTTGGCTCCGTGAATACTTGCTTTGGTTTCAGAGTCGAATGAGATTGTCCCTAGTGAGTCGTGTTCCATGTGTGGTGAGATTTTTGTGTAAGTCCATATTATTGTATTTATGTCTAGAACTTGCCCGGAATGTGAGTTGAAGCAAAATCCTAGGTGTTGCTTGGTTTGAAAAATGATGTTTGGCTTTCTTTGATGTTTTTATCAATAAAATAATTCCTAGTTAGCCATTTGAGTATGTAGACCTTTTATTTAGCACCCGCATTATGAACCTATACGCTTTTATTCTTAAGTGACCTTGTTTTAATCCTTTTACCTCTTGAAGTACTTAAATTGTGAAATGGCACTAGAAAGAAGTAATAAGAGAACTTGAGTGGCTTTTTAGTGAAACCAATAAGATAAAAAAAGGTGCACTTGTATCTTAAAAGAATACACCGCTAGCGAGGAGTGCAAACAAGAGAAATGTTAGAAAAGAAAAAGTTGAAAAAAAAAGAGAAAAATATGTAAAAAGAGAAATAATATATATTGTCCCTGCTAGTGAGTTGTAAATATAAGTAGCGCATAAAGAAAGAAGAAACATTTTTTATCTCGTTTGTGAAGTTGAAGTTGGGTTGAAGAAATTTGCGCTTAAAATTGATTATATAATGTATTAAAATAATTAGGAGGGTTAGTCACTAATCCTAAATATACCCTACCCGTCTCTTATCTCACATTACAATCATGAAAAAGTCATTACTGATTTTAATCTGAGCAAACCTACATTAGTAGAGGTTGACATAAAAGGCAAGCATATGATACCATTTGCATGCATGTGATTTTTTTGTTAGAGTGAGAGATTTCTTTCATATATTCAGTATATTTGAGAATATGATTCGAGTGTGTGGACTGCTATTCTCCTTGATTTTATTATGAGGACACATGACTTCACAATAGATAGGTCACGTTATTAGACTTCGTTACAATGTTAAAAGTCAAGTCGTGAGTGCATTGTGATATTGAGTCGATTTTTAAGGCTTGATTGTTGTGAGAATTTATTTATATTTTGACTATCTTTGAAGTATGGAATAAGTTGTGGGAAGTGGGTGTTGAATGCATATACTAGAGTTTAATTATTGCTATTAACCATGGTCATAGGGGTATTTTGCTTTGAATGTGCTAAGCCATAAAGTGCTCAAATATAGAATAAATTGTTGGTTGACTCAAGGACGAGCAACGTTTAAGTGTGGGGTGATTATAATAGGCTATATTCTATATATTTTTAGTGCATTACTTACTTTATATTTTAGTATTTTAATGATACATTGTGTGATATTTGAGCTTAATTGAGTTGATTTATGTGTAGGACCATTTTAACTCAAAGTAAAATAAAGGTTGCACACAATGATGTTGAAAATACAAGGAAAGAACGAAAGAAAAATTGGCACAAGGCAAGGAGGAGACCAGGCCCAAGAGCTCGCTCCACTTGGCTAGAGACAAGTGCTATCTCACCTCCCCACATCGCCTAGCCAGGTCCCCTACCTCGCCTGCCACCTCGCCCTAGACCTAACCTAGCCAGGGAAGAAGCCAGGTCTCCTATCTCGCCCCGGACCTGGCCTAGCTATTGAAATATTCAGTTCCCTATCAAAGAGAAAAGTGTTTCCTTGTAGAGTTTGGATTTGGAGACTTCGACCCTACACTTATAAATAGTCCTTGAACTTATTTTATAAGAAACAAATTCGACCAAGGGAGAGCAAGGAGCTGCCGTGGAGACCGAAGTTCATCGAATTTCATCTTTCTTCCACCAAACTTAGTAATATTTATGTTTCTTTGATTGATTTGTTGTTTAGCTATCATGTCTGTGAAAAAAACTTCACGTTCTAGGGTTGTGGTTCTATCATGAATATTATTATTTGGATATTTATTTTGGTTTCTTAATTTATCGTATTGGTTTATCTATTCAATCTTGCTCTTAATTATTTGATTGTTGGATCACCAATTGAATATTATCTACGAATCTAGAATTGAACTCGAAGGTAGGAACTCTACATTGTACATAGGATTGAGTAGAGCAAGTTTTTGAACCTGAGCATCGAAGAATGAATTCGAGGTTAGGATAGACATATGCTAATTGTCTTGTTTGGTTATTATAGAGGAATTAAGAATACATTCTTGTTGATTCTAACTCTATATACATGTAGGCATTATGTTAGGTTGAATAGGCCAGTAAGAACTCGATAGATTCTTATGAGCAATATTAACCATGTCAACCAATAAACTAGATAAATTAATTAGTCAATTCAAGAGAGAATACAAATAGGATTATTAGACAACCCAGAACCCTAGATCATTTTCATCGTATTGTATAACATAAAAATCTATTATTCCTTTGTTCAGAGTTCACTATTTGTTTTTCTTTATTTTAATTAGTTTAGAGTCAAACACTTTTAGGTTTAATCCTTATTTAGATAATTAGGATAATCTAATTTAGTAATAATTGATAACAAGTTCTAGTGGGTTCGACATCCGACTTTTAGTCACTTTATTACTTGATGACCGCGTATACTTGCGTGTGCGTTTGGCCGTAATAGTAAAGCATACCTAAACTTTGTATAAATAGTATTTCTCGAGCTTTCGTACTCATTTGATGATATCATACTTTATTTTGTATATTATTTATGCTTCACCTGATCATTGGACTGTTAATGAGTGTCGATATTGGCCCTTCGCCACTACTTCTTCGAGGCTAGACTTGATACTTACCAGGTACCGTGTTTTGTACTCATACTAACCTTCTACACATTTTGTGCTGGCTCTGAGGTTGGTGTTGGTGGTGTGTCCAACTGAGTAGGAGATCTTGTGGAGACTTCGTGGTGAACTGCTTTACTCATCCGATCTGCAGCACGCGGAATCCCCCTCCCTACTTATTTATTCAGTCTATCATTTTCTTATCAGATAGGCATTGTTATTCAGCTTATGCACTCTTACCCTTGCTAGATGCTTGTGATAGTTGTGACATCGGATTTTAGACAGTTGTAACCATGTCTCAGATATTTACGTCTATATTATTGGTGTTGAGACTATCTTTGTTTTTATATTATATCTTGATTCTGTTAAAGATTTATAAATCTGCTTTAAATTATGATATTTTGTGAGTGACTTGCCTATTAAATGGTTAGATATTATCACGATCTTTGATGGAAGTTTGGGTCGTGACACTTAGAGTTACCTCCTCTATCTATCTATTTCTATTTATCTTTCATCTAGATAGTATATTTATATTGTGTCACAGACATTTATATTTTGATTGAGCTGTAGTAACTAATGACGTCATGACATTAGTTCCTGGGGCATATTTTCAGTTAAAGCACATATTTATATGTAGTAATTAATTCATGTGGAGTTTAGACGATACAGAGGCAGGTTTAATACCAATACCTGGCTACACAACTAGTACTAGTTCTTTCACATTGGAGTGGATCAACCAATTCAAGATAACGTAGGGAGGTAGCAGACTCAGACTAACTGATCCCAACCACTTAATCGCAGTGTAAAGGAAAGATAACAAAGAACTCTCCGGTCCTATTGAAGAATATTCAATTCAAGATTGTATAGTTTAGGACACATTGGAGCGAATCATATAGATCCATATTCAGGGAAGCAAAACGCGATGACTGCGTCTTCTTGCTTGGTTCGGCCGGAAATCAAGGGATAGGAGGAAGGTGGGAACATTTCACGTCTGAAATATTCTGGGAAAAAGGATTTAAATAATCTGGGAAAGAACCGGACCGGGTCGGGTCACGGATCATGAATTATTCTGGGTTGAATTTTTGTTAATTAATTAAATAATTGAAAGAAATTTTGTCTAAAACAATTAATCAATCAATCTTTGACTGAAGCCGAGGCCGAAGTCGAGCCGAGCGACGATAACGACGACGTGAAGCTTATTTTCTTTCCAACCTATTTAATACCAAGAGAAATAGTTTCTCAATGTAAGTACATTCACTTTTCTTTCTATCACCAATAAGGGACACTTTGCTCTTTTCAAAGTAAAAAGAAGCTCACTTGCTCGTCGCTCGGCTTGACTTCGGCCTCGGCTTCAGTCAAAGATTGATTGATTAATTGTTTTAGACAAAATTTCTTTCAATTATTTAATTAATTAAGAAATATTCAACCCAGAATAATCCAGGATTCGGGACCCGACCCGGTCCGATTCTTTCCCAGATTATTTAAATCCTTTTTCCCAGATATTTCAGACGTGAAATGTTCCCACCTATTCCAACAGCCATGGCTATTTCTGAAAGATTGCAAACCTTTTCATAAACAATGCCAAAAAAAAATGGCCATAAATATAGCTTGATCCCAGAATCTTTCCTTATGAAATTTTCTTATCTTCTTCTTCTTCTTCTGCACAAAATTTTTCAGTGTGTTTTACAATCATTGAGTGGTTTGCAGTTCATCAGATTTTTTTGTACCAATATACTGGTGAGTTAAATCGTTCTATCCTGAGAGGATAATATTCCAGCACCTCGGGTACTTGAGGGGAATAATTTTCTTAAAGACATACTGTGCATTCAGTGGGCTCGATTTATTCCGAAATTATTTTCAGATATTATTTCGACATTCTGTTGCTGCTAACTTTCTGTTTCTGTTTTCTATTTAGAAAGTTTATTGTTTGATTATTCATTATAGTAATATAGATTGCATAATAATCTTAAGGAAATTAATTTTTTATACTATAATCTGTATTCTATTTTTGGAGATTAAAACCTGTGTGGTTTTCTACTCCTTCTAAATTTTTCTATTCTGATTTGAAGATATAAAATTTTATCGGAGTATTAAAATTCAGAAACAATTTGAAGAACATAAAAACTTCATCGTGTTCTGTAAAACAGTATATAAAAACTTCAGTTTTTATTTATTAAATGTATTGTTTATCATTAATTACAGTACTATTTACTGTTCTATTTTTGCCACTAATTGAACTCTTCTATTGTTGACAGTGAGAAATGGCAATTGATAATGGAAATCCTTCTGCGACTGTTACGGCAACGACGATATCCTCGTCAAGCCGAACTGCTGTGCCACGGGCCGAGAAAATGGAAAAATTTTATGGAGCCAACTTCAAGGGATGGCAGCAAATGGTGTTTTTCTGGTTTATCACGCTTGGTATGCAGAAGTTCACCAGTGAAGACCCTCCAGTTCAAGAGCTTCAATTTATTTTTCACGACCTTATTGCTGAAGGTATGATAGTGAATGAAGCATTTCAAGTGGCTACAATGATTTTGAAAAATTGCCTCCTTCGTGGAGAGATTTCAAAAACTATCTTAAGCACAAGCGCAAAGAAATGAAGTTGGAAGATCTTATGATTCGTCTCAAAATTGAGGAAGACAACAAAACAGCCGAGAAAAAGTCTCGTGGAAATTCAACGATTATGGGAGCTAATATCATTGAGGAGACTGCTCCAAAAATTATGAAGAGGAAGAGGTCTTCTAGATAGACTAAGGCGTAGAACAAGAAGAAATTCAAGGGCAACTGCTACAATTATGAAAAAGCGGGTTACGAAGCCCTTGATTGTCGTCTCCCGAAAAAGGATAAGAAAAATGGACAAGCCAACATAGTGGAGAAGAATGATGACATCGATGATTTGTGTGCAATGCTTTCGGAATGCAACCTAGTTGGAGATCCAAAGGAATGGTAGATTTACTCTAGAGCCACTCGACATGTTTGTGCTGTCAAAGAAGCATTTGCGACTTACTCTACTGCTTGTCCCGAAGAAGAGTTTTCCATGGAAAATACTGCAACAGCCAAGATTGAGGGTTATGGGAAGAGATTCCTGGAGATGACTTCCGAGAAGGTGTTAACGCTTAACAACGTTCTTCATGTTCCTACTACTAGGAAGAATTTAGTTTCAACTTCTTTACTTGTTAAGAATAGATTCAAATGTGTAATTGTATCTGACAAAGTTATTGTAAGCAAGAATGAAAAGTATGTTGGAAAGGGCTACCTCACAGAGGTCCTTTTCAAACTCAATATAATGGTTGTTGACAACATTAATAAAATTTCAGCTTCTTCATATTTATTGAAGTCAAATAATTTATGAAATATTCGATTAGGACATGAAAATTACAAAATCTTGCGGAAGTTAATTAATAGAAATATTGCCTAAATTCGAGTGTAATAAATCAAAATATCAAATATGTGTTGAATCTAAGTTTGTAAAACATTCTTGTAAGGCTGTTGAAAGGAATTCATATCCTTTAGACTTAATTCATGCTTACATTTGTGATATGAAGTCGACACCATCTCGAGGTGGGAAAAAGTATTTTATAACTTTTATTGACGATTGTACTCGATATTGTTATGTTTATTTGCTTAATAGCAAGGATGAAGCAATTGAAGCATTTAAGCAATACAAGAATGAAATGGAGAATCAATTGAATAAAAAGATCAAAATGATTAGAAGTGATAGGGGTGGAGAATATGAATCTCCGTTTGCAGAAATATGTTTGGAATATGGAATTATCCATCAAACTACAACCCCCTACACACCTCAATCCAATGGAATTGCGAAAAAAAAAATTCGGACATTAAAGAAAATGATGAATTCTTTATTAATAAGTTTCGGATTACCATAGAGTTTGTAGAGGGAGGCTATCCTTACAGCTAACCAAATACTCAATAGAGTATCCACAGCAAAAAGCAATCTATTCCATATGAAAAATGGAAAGAAAGAAAACCCAACTTGAAATATTTCAAAGTGTCGGGGTGTTTAGTAAAAGTACAAGTACCTTTACCAAAAGGGTAAAAATCGGACCAAAAATCATGGATTGCGTTTTCATTGGATATGCTATAAACAGTAAAGCATGTCGGTTTTTGGTTCATAAATATGATAATCTCAAAATTCATGTTAATATGGTAATTGAATCAGATAATGTTGAATTCTTTGAAAGCATCTATCTGTACAAAACTGAATGCGAGTCGTTAAGTGAAAGACCTAAACGACCACAGGAAGAACCAAAGAAAAATACTCCAAGTAATAAAGATCCAAGGCGTAGTAAACGTCAAAGAAAAATCTACTTCCTTTGGACCAAATTTTGTGACATCTTGCTTAAAAATGATACTCAAACATTCAAAGCAGCTATGTCATCTTCTGATTCAGCATTTAAGAGGAACTCAGTAGTGAGATTCAATCAATTTTGGATAACATACATGGGAATTAGTTGATCTTCCTCTAGGAAATAAGCTATTAGGTTTGAAATGGATCTTTAAATGGAAAACAAAAGCTGATGGCACTATTGACAAATATAAGGCAAGATTTGTTGTCAAAGGTTATAGAAAAAAAAAAGACCTTGATTACTTTGACACTTACTCTCCAGTAACAAGGATAACATCTATAGGGTGTTAGTGGAACTAGCGGCCGTGTATGATCTTGAAATCCATCAAATGAATGTTAAAACAGATTTCTTAAATGGAGAATTGGAGGAAGAGATTTACATAGAACAGCCTGAGGGTTTTGTGATTCAGGGTAAAGAAAAAAAAGTGTGCAAACTAGTTAAGTTGCTTTATGAACTTAAACAAGCACCTAAACAATGGCATGCCAAATTTGACCAAACAATATTGGCAAATGGGTTTAAAATCAATAAGTGTAACAAATGTGTTTACATTAAAGACACTCCAGGTCATGAAGTCATTATTTTTTTATATGTTGATGACATATGGATAATGAGCAAAAATATGGCAGATATAAATGCTACTAATGCGCATGTTGGCTAGCAAATTTGACATGAAAGAATTAGGAGTTGCTAATGTAATCTTAGGAATCAAAATTCACAAGACTCCACAAGGTCTAGCATTATCACAGTCTCACAACATTGAAAAAGTACTTGACAAGTTCAAGTATTTGGATTTCAAGATTGCCAAGACTACAATTGATGTGAGTTATGCACTTCAAAAGAATGAAAGTGAAAATGACTCACAATTGGACTATGCAAGAGTATTGGGAAGTTTGATGTATATCATGAATTGTACGCGACCAGATATAGCATGTGCTATTAGCAAACTGAGTCAGTTTACAAGTAATCCCAATCAAATACATTAGATGGCAATGAAATGAGTTTTGGGGCATCTGAAACATTACCCAAAATTACGCTTTGCATTATAACAAATATCCCTCAGTGATCGAGGGATATAGTGATGCAAATTGGATCACCGGATCATCTGAAGTTAAATCCACGAGTGGATATGTTTTCACAATTGGGGGTGCAGCAATGTCTTGGAAATCATCTAAACAAATGTGCATCGCCCGTTCTACAATGAAATCTAATTCATAGCTTTAGCCAAGGCTGGTGAAGAAGCTGAATGGCCCAAAATTTCTTGGAAGATATTTCATTTTGGACCAAACTTTTGGCACCTATATGTATACATTGTGATAGTCAAGCGGCAATAGGCAGGGCAGGGAGCGTTATGTATAACGAAAAATCTCATCACATTCGATGGAGACACAATACCAGTAGACAACTACTCTCTAGTGGTGTTATCACGATTGACTACGTAAAGTCAAGAGATAACATGATGGATCCATTTACAAAAGGCCTATCTAGAGAGGCAGTTGAAAGATCATCGAAGGGTATGGGATTAAGGCCTAGGACAAGTCATCATGGCGGTAACTCTACCTAGCAGACTGGAGATCTCAAGAGCTAGGTTCAAAGAAATAAAACAAAGTTATGAATGACAGTTCAACATTGTCAAATAACTCAACCCATTTTCGTGATGAAGAAAGTGTTCAGAAATCAGGGTAAAGCATTAAGGCTTTTTGATGAGTCAATAAATCTTAAAGCTTTTTAAGCTTTAAAACTCCCATGTCCAGCAGATGAAAGTAGCAGAAATGTGGATGTTGAGATGGATGTATGGACATACTAGGTTTGATAGAATTAGGAATGAAGTTTTTCGGGACAAGGTGAGAGTGGCCCCTGTGGAGGCAAAGTTGCGTGAGGCGAGGTTGAGATGGTTCGGGCATGTTAAGAGGAGGAGCACAAATGCCTAGTCAGGAGATGTGAGAGGTTGGCCTTGGCAGGTGAGAGAAGGGGTAGAGGTAGGCCAAAGAAGTCTTAGGGAGAGGTGATCAGGTGGGATATGGCGCAGCTAAAGCTAACCGAGGACATGACTCTAGATAGAAGGGTGTGAAGGTTGAAGATTAGGGTAGAAGGTTAGTAGGTAGTCGTGTGTTTCCCTTTGTCTTCTCTAGTTCGGTAGTATTAGTGCGGGTCCGGTGCCCTTTTTTCCTTGGTTTGCTATATTTGCATGTCTTGTTCCGTTATACTTGTCATCGGTAATTCCGTAGTTTACTAGCAATACTTCGTTCATATTCTCATTTGCTGCCTTAGGTTTAGTTTTCTAAATATATTGTCGTGCTATTACTTGTTATTGGTACCTCTTCATATTCTCTGTTGCTATCTTCAATTTAGTTTTATAATTATTTGCCTTGCTATTAATTGCTATGAGGGCTTCTTTCACCTTTTTTAGCCGAGGGTCCATCGGAAACAGTCTCTCTGCCCTTCCAGGGTAGGGGTAAGGCTGCGTACATTCTACCCTCCCCAGACCCTACTTGTGAGATTATATTGGGTGGTTGTTGTTGTTGTTGTAATAAAGCTTAAAGCTTTTTAATGATTTGCTAAGTCCGACAAGAGATGTTCAGATAGTGTGTCTATAGGACACACGATTAGAAATCACCTATGTGAGTGTGAAGTGTAAGTCGCTTCAAGGGGAATGAAAGTAAAGGCCCATTCTCTAAGCGCTCATGAAACCAGGCGGCGCTCATGGCTAAAACAAACACAACCGTGAGAATCACAGATGGTTAAGGGTTGATTGTGTGACTTATGTTGTCTAGGTATACAACAAAGCTCGACGGTTCAAAGATATCAAATCTACCGATTGACCTAGTATATCCGATATAAGTTCACTACGGAAAGCTCAAAGGAAAACCTACTTATCAGATGTAATTAATCCTTACATGTAAATGACACACTCATCCGTGCATTCCTTTGTCTTATAGCCATTTCCCATTCATGTAGGGGATTGTTGGTATTAAAAGATTGGTGAATGGGAAATTGAGAGAAGAAAGTGGAAGGAAAGTGAGCTCCCTTTTGCTTTGAGAAGAGCAAAGTGTCCCTCATTGGTAGTGGAAAGAAAAGTGAATGTGATTATATTGTGAAAGCACTTCTCTTGGTGTTAAATAGGTTGGAAAGAAAGTAAGCCTCGCGCCGTCGTCGTCGACGCTCGCTCGGCTCGACTTCGGCTTCTGCTTCGGCTTCGGATTTGATCAAAGATCGATTGATTGATTAATCTTTTTGGACAAAATTTCTTTCAATTCTTTAATTAATTAATGAAAATTTAACCTGCAATAACCCAGGACCCGCGATCCAACCTGGTCCAATTCTGTTTCTGAAAGGTTGCAAACCTTTTGAGAAGCAGCACCAGAAAATGGCTATAAATATAGCTTGATCCTAGAATCTTTCATTACGAAATTTTCTGATCTTCTTCTTCTTCTACACAAAATTTTTGTCAAATCGTTCTATCTTGGGAGGATAGCATTCCAGCACCTCGAGTACTTGAGGGAAATAATTTCCTTAAGAACACACTGTGCATTCAGTGGGCTCAATTTATTCGAAATTATTTTTAGATATTATTTCGATATTCTGTTGCTATTCTGTTTCTGTTTTCTGTTTCACAAAATTTACTGTTTGATTATTCATTATAGTAATACAAATTGCATAACATTCACGATATTAGGAACCTTTAAGGGGAGATGTATACAATTTATTAGAAAAATCAAAATAATTTTGATAACTAATAAACTTTAATTAGAGCGGAAATAAATTTATATTATAATATAAATAGAGAAAAACTCAATCCTTTATTGTAACCTTTAGGTGATATCCTCAGCAACAGCTGGAATCTTCAAAATTAAAATTCTATCATGTTCTCAACTTGACGTAAATGTGATAAACCATATGACTACCACGGAAGAAACACTAGCATTTAACGGAACATCCAAATTAAACCAAACTAATATCAGTAGTTACCACTTAAGTAAGATTAATCACAATTGGAAATTTCACTGCAAATCAGATACGAATAGTTAAGGACCATCCATGCCAAACATAAAGTAGAATATTTCAAACACTCAACAAATGACATGAACAAATGGAAGCAAATATCTCAAACACTTTGCAGTGACATGAACAACAGCGACCTCCAATATCCAGAACCCATGCCTGATTCATCCACAAGATTCCCTTATACCTACTACTGTATCAACAATACGACTTTCCTTGCTAAATTCTACTATTTCTTCTTAATTAGTTTACTATCAGATTGGTTATTTCCACCACCAGCAGCCTGTGCCGCTTTCCTTGCTGCTTTTTCTTGAAGTGCCTTTGCATCTCTGTTCAAATCATAAACAAGAATACCCAACGTTAGCTCCAATCGATTAAAACAGCTAGAGTTTGTCTGGTAGGACTGAAATTATTTTTCAATATATTCGAGGAAGTAACTTTCTAATTTTTGGTTGCCAAATTTTTTTTTTCTTTTTTCAGAAGGAGAAAAACTGGTCTCATATATGGCGGAAAATCAATTTTACAGACTATTGAAATAACATTTTAACTTCATATTACATACTCCAACTAACAGTTAAACATTATTATGAATTTTAAAAGTTTCATCAAAACATTATATTATGATTAACCTTTTAATATTTACCATGTAAGTGTTCTTTGAGCTCTCAATTAAACATTGAAAAATATTTTTATACAAAAAAAACATATCGTGGAAAAGCATTTTCACGAAAAATAACTTCCAAAGAAATAACTTCCGTCGTACTAAACAGTATAAAATTGAGGGTTGTTTTGGAGGAAAGAGAGAACCTTTCTCGTCTTTGTTCAGGGGTCAATCCATCACCTTTGGGCTGCTTGGGTTTGCTACCTGCCCTGGCTTGTGCCCTTTCACGATCTCTATCTCTCTGATTTCCGCTTTAGCTTGAGTTAAGTCCAAAACAGACAACAGTCAGAAACAAAAATGCCATTGTTTGAGCCATAAAAGTTCAATCTTTAGGTCCTAGCTAAACAAATTCTTTGGATACCGAGCCGATTGAGGATATATCTTAAAAGGGGATTCTCAATTTAATAGATTTCCCCAACAAAATTAAACAAAAAACTTTAATTTTGGATTATTTTTCTCAATTTATCGGCAATCAAATAGAAGATAAGAGAATCTTGTTCATTAAAACAAAGAATTGGATCGATATTAGCGTGATCTTAAATCAGAGAAAAGTAACATATCGTAAGGATATGACTCATTCTCGATTCTGGAACAGCCAAACAAAGGTCTAACAATAAATTGCTCTGAACAAGAACCTGGAAACAACACATAAACACATATGCAAAATTATTAAAAGAAAGATCGAATCATTTTAAAAAGAAAAAAAGCCAGGCTTTCTGAGAAAAAGAAAGCTTACCAGATTGAAGGTGGAGATGGGGTCAGCTTAAGGTAAATTTGGACACAAGTTTTTTGACAGCAAATATGGCGTGGGATCCCCTGATTATTTATAAGTGGAAAGGAGAAGACTTGGAAGATTCGAGAAGCGCAGAAATTCCTTTTTTTTGCTCCAACATGTATTTTCACGTTATCGTCCCTGTTTGTTGTGGTTTTTACAATTTAGTCCGAGAATCCGCAGAAAATTCCCCTGCGTTTTTCAACAAACATTTTCACATTAACGGGTCCCAAATATTTGTTGGTATTATAATCTACTCCATGTTGTTTATGTGTTTCGTATTAGAGAATTGTATCATGGATATTAGACCCAATAGGTTGTCATGTTGAAAGCTTCAATTCTAGATGTAGTGAAAAAAATTTAGTCGAGCCCGATTCATTGGACCTACATTTAGAGCCAAATGGAGGATTTAAACTCTATGAGTTTAATATCTAAAGTTTTATACATATGAACCTATTACTATTTTAAAGTTGAGGAATTTTCAGAAATCATTATTGTTTAGTGGCTATTAACTTCTTATAGCTACCATATACATAATTAGTTCCTATAGCTACTATTCAGTTGTTATGGTAGTGTATTCGCTAATACAGCAGCAAAAATGCCTAAAAATCAGGGCAGTTCAGCTGTACACACATGTATTCACATGTATTCGCGCCATGTATTCATGAATACAACAACAAAAAGCGCCTAAAATAAGGGCAGTTCAGATGTACGCATATGTATTCACATGTATTCGCGCCATGTATTTATGAATACAGTTACGGCAATCACCTTAAAAATAGGTATGTCCAGTTATCTAATAACGAAAATAATATCAATTAGCGTGACACACTCCTAATATAACTCAACAAAATCAATTCTAACATGCCTCATTATCAATGCAATTAATTATAATAATTTTTCAGTTGTATATAACTTTTCTATTTAGTGTGTTCCAATATTTTTTTTTTTTTTGCTGTTGCATTCATTAGATTCAATGTTTGTATTTACCATATTCACTATTTTATATTCAATGTATTCAAATGTATTTGTATTAACAGTATTTTAGTTATTCCTAATACATATTATTACTGTTGTATTCAATATATTTCATTGGCTGTATTCATTGTATTTCTACTTGTATTCAGTGTATTTTATTGTATTTCACTGTATTTTAAAATAAAATGTATTCTCTGTTTATATTCTGTTCTATTTTAATATTTGTATTCAGTATATTTCGATGTTTATATCCTGTATTCATGCATAGCCGTATGTACATTATGCATGAATACAAGTGTATTCAGCTGTATTAAAAAAAATATAGACCTTCGAAATACATAACACAAGCACAGAAAAATATAGTTATACAAAAATACAATGTGTTTGAGTGAATTTGGACATAATACAATGTATTTGTATTATTGTATGTGATTAAATAGCAAAGAAGAGAAGAAAGTTTGTCGGAGATGGCATTTTCCGGTCAAGACTCCTTGTACCGCTTCACTACCTCTTCCATTACAATTTACAACGCTTCCAATTCGACCGCTTCTTCCTCTTTTCTCTCTTACTTAACGTTCTAAGAATCCCTCTTTCTCTTTAATTTCGCCACCGCCCAAGGTATCTCCGCTTCCTTTTTTTGATTATCGGTTTATTTTCATGTTTCCGATTTTGAAATTTTTAGGCTTTCTTTCATGATTTGTTTCTCTTTCATGTATTTATGATTCGACCTATTTTGCTCGAAGAGAGAGATAAAGAAGAAAAGTTCTGAGAGAGAATTGAGTGTTAATTGAAAGAAAGAGAGAAAAAACATAAATAGTGTATTTCATACCATATTTCATGCCTAATGGTAGTATATACCATAAATACTTATTTTGCTATAAAATATAAAAGGTAGCTATAAAAAATTAATATTTTAAAATAATTTTGGTTTATAATAAACATGGTGTATACCTTTGCTATATGAGGTAAAATTTCATTTAAAGTTATAGGTTCATAACTATTATTTTTTATCATTTTAGTGAACTCTTACACTTAATTTATAATCCGCATTGAAAATTATGGGTTCAATTGAACCCGTTATCTCAGTACTACATCCACCCCGGCCTACCTCCCAGGCAAAGTTTATCTTAATGAATCTTTTTATTTTTATTTTTTATTTTTTATTTTTTTTGTGAAAAAATTGATATAAATATACCAACTTAAAAACAAATTGACACACGATTCGCCAATAAGTTAGTTTTGCAATCCATAGGCAGCAATGAATTCTATAGTGATATCGACTGTAGAGGCGTGTCTAGGAATTTAGAATATGGATGGAACATTATCGATCTATATTTATACTATATTAAAAGCACAAAAATATGTTGCAAAATATCATTCGCTTTTTTACTCTTTAAAAATAATTTTTATAATAAACAAAATTGTAATTTAAGTTATCTTTCTATTATTTAAGACTTTAAAATAAATTAAATTTTTGCATATTAAACCTTTCCTTATTAAACCAGGTAAGATGTCCTAATATTTAAGAATTTAAATCAATAAATATTTTACCTTATATAAGTTAAAATAATTGACATAAATGCTTTCTGATGGGAACGTTCATATATGGTGACTTCAATTGATTTTCAATTAAAAACTTAAAATATGAGGACATAAAATCACATATTATATTAAAAGTAGTTAATACAACAACGCCTAAACTAAAATGTTTTAATGAAAAAAAATTAAATATGCATTTTAAAATATTTTATTTTAATCAAACAAAATAATTAATCCATGTTCAGTTAAGCACCGGCCTATATCTTGTTTGTGTCTTCTCGAATGAACTGGAAAATAGCTTTTTAAAAAAAAATTAGAATAATCTTAAATCTTCAAGGGCTATGCGTTCTTACTGAAACTAACAAAGAAGCACGATAACTCGTAAAATTAAAATGACAAAATTATAAAATTGGAGCATAATTAAAGGTGAACATATTGAATAATGATTGAGGACTTTTATAAGTAATTTTTTTTTCTTTTATTGAGTTAGCTATAAAGGATCATTAGTTATCAATTTCAAAAGCTTACACTTTAATTTATAACTCAAACATAAATTTTAAAAATATATGTAATTTTCTTATAAAATATTACTTATTGAGATGGGAATATGCGCAACGCGCATACGCTATGACTATAGGGGTACTTAGTCACTAGTGCATCAAAGTTGTCACTAGAGCATGGATAGCTACAAATATATTTAGGTGCATAATATGAAAAATTAGTACTATTTATAAATAGCCTAGGGAGGGAAGCATGAGCTCATGTACCCCACTCTCCTCCACATAAATCTGTCCCTGAACGGCTGCAAACACAATCTTTTCCAACATGAGATTTTCTATTTTTCTTTGTCAAGCATAACGAAAATAAAACTTTTACTAGTAAATGTCTATTTATAGTAGCATTTGATTAACTACACACTCTTCCAAATATAATGAATTCGAGAGTATGTGGATGAAAGTTAAAAGATTGAGGTGACTTTAAGACTTATTTGGAGTCCAGATTTATAAGCGAATATAAATCTTTTTTGATGATTTGAATGAAATTGGTGTTATACATACACGCACACATTATTTAACTATGTAAGTAGTTGAATCCAAATATATAGTGCATCTGTTTCGTTGTATGTTGCATATATTCTATATTGCTTAAAATATATAACGGACAAAACGCTTCGTAATTAAACGTCTCATTTTTATTAATAGGCATATATACGTTTTATAACGCAAGAATCATTTCATAACAAGGAAATAGATATAAAGCCCCACAAAGAGGGTATTATTAAGAAATGATCTCAAGTTTCAAGGGCGCTTAGGTGTCCCTTGCTCTGTCGTCCAATCTCTACAGCATTGGACAATAGTCTTTTTGTCCAAACGTACTCGGTGAAATACGTTGTTATAACACATGTTGCAGAACATTAAACAATTATTCTTATACGAGGTTGGGGAGCATTGATGGCCGCACGCACTCGAGCCCTCCGCATAATACATAACGAAACACCAAGTTGGGAACTACTTCAAAAGAAATAAAAGGTTTTAACTTACAATAAATTACTAATTAAGTATAAAAGAGAGCGTACGAGCTATCGAAACTGGGCACGTCATTGGGCCAACAGGAGGTTTCGCTTTAAGGGAGGAATCAAAATGTTAGCTTGGCTGTTGATTTCACATATAAGAATTAAATCATCTGCAAATCAATTTTAAAAAGATGGTATTAAAAAATAATTTCATGATAGGAGGCCACAATTCAAATACTTCCTCTATCTCAATTTATAAAAAGGTATTTGATTGGGCACGGAGTTTAAAACATTAAAGGAAAACTTTTGAAATTTATGGTCCAAAATATTTATCCGTAAAACGGTACAATTAATTTGTAACGTGGTTTATAGACACATATTTTCTTTGACCCAAGAATATGAAAATAATAAGAACAGAAATAACATTATTTAAATAACTTAAAGAAAATACAAGCCTGGCTGTGAATCTAGCTTTTCTGGAAGCAATGATAAGAACAGAGTTGAGAGCAAAAGAAAGAGAATAATTTTATTACGTAAGAGCAAATTTTAGCCTTTGAGTACGGATGATTTCTCGTGTCCAATTATGGATACACATTTTCTATTTATAGCTCTATTCAGAGAGACAAGATCCCAAATCACGCTCTTCTTGAATGAGAATAAAACCCTGATGGCTGCATAATAGTCGAATGTTAATACTGAGATTGTTTGTAACGGCTGTTCATTTAATGCTATCCTTTCTAACCGATGCCATCCTTTTAAATTTCTGTTCTCAGTTCCAATGACTTCAGAACTTACTCAGCACCGGTCACATGCTTGTATCCGGTGCCAACTATTTGCTGACTCATATCTTATATGCCTTCAGTTCCACATGTCATCTCGTCATTCATCTAACTGTCACTAACCAATTTTACCCCATACAGATAGTCCCCCTACCTTTTGGTGACAAAACTTTGTGTTATCGGGAAGTAGATAAGACCCCTTTTCTTGGCGGGAAAGCTCCTGAATGATTTTTGACACTTGAAAGGGTGCACGTCTTCTTGCATTTAATGACCCTAACACGTATAATTTCGTGATTCAGCAAATATTTTTGCCATTTTTCAAGATAATCATGACTATGAATTTTCTATAAACTTCTCCACTACTCATTACTTTTACATTTCAATTTTACAAACTCTTCTTCTTCTTGGAATTTTCTTAGAACCCTACAGCAAAAGCCTTCTTCCTCAGTAAAATCCTTTTACTTAAACTTCTTACCACAGAGTCTTCTACTACAGCTATCTTCGAAAACTTTGTTTTCTCATCGGTGGTAGCCCTAAAAAGAATAAAACCAAGGAAGTTGATTATGATTCCGAGCCTCCTACCGTTAACACCATCATACCTTTACAACTTTATTATGAATTGGACCTTCAAGTACAGAAAGAACCAATCAACCCCAAAAGTGATAGAAATTGGCCTGTTCGTAGATATCCTTCTTCCATTCGCCCTAACAGTATTCTCGTTATAAAAGAAGATTGCAACTGGAATAACATCGAAATCTTTGCCCCCAATAAAATGGAAGGGCCACCTTCACCAAACCAGGGTTCATGTATGTTTATACATACCCCTGTACTTTGAGATTGAATCAAGAAATCGACCCCATAATTTTAGAATTTAGCCACCGTTACAAAATCTGCTTGGCTCATATAGGCCTATTAGTATGGTGTAAGCTGGCTTGCCTTCAAAAATTATGCTCCAAGGCCGAGAAAACTTGTCACGATCCCAATCTCTCACCGTAGGATGTCGTGATGGCACCTAGTCTCTAAGACTAGGTAAGCCTAACATGCATGGAGAAATAACGCAAATAATAATAGAACTTTAAATTTAAACCAACTAGCTATCATAAAAGAAACTCAACAATACCGCTGACAATAACTCCCAAAATCTGATGAGACTGAGTCATAAGCTCTACACGAATGTTCTAAAACATGCCTAATACATCACTGTCTATGTAAAGAGTAAGCAGTAGAAAAACAAGGACAAATGGTGACTCTGAGGCTTCTGAAAGCCGCGCAGGTATATCTTTGAATGCTCTACTGTGACGACCCAGCTAGTCGTCTCGTGAGTTACCGCTCCGTTCTCCCCATTTCTGCTTTATTATGCTTTGCTATCCGTATTTTATGTAATCACGTTGAATGGTTTGCGTTCGGAGTAGATTTGGTAAGAAATGAGACACTTAGTCTCTTTCAAGAAGGTTTAAGTTGTAAAAAGTCAACCGGATGTTGACTTATGAGTTAGAGGGCTCGGATGTGAATTCAGACGATTCGATTAGTTTCGGGAGATGATTTATGACTTAGGAGTGTGATCGGAATTGGTTTTGAAGGTTCCGTGTAGAATTAGGTTTGAATTGGTGGAGTTAGTATTTTGGCGATTTCCGGTTGTTAGGCGAGATTTTGATCCGAGGGTCGGAATGAAATTTCGAGAGTTGCTATAGCTTCGTATGGTTATTTCAGACTTATGCGTATGTCCGGATTTGAAATTGGAAGTCCGTAGGACAATTCAACGCATTTTGGGCAAATGTTGGAAAATGGAAGATTTTTGGAAAGTTTGACCGAGGAGTTGACTTTTTGATATCGGGGTCGGAACCCAGTTCTGAAAATCTTCATAGGTCCGTTATGTTATTTATGACTTGTGTGCAAAATTTGAAGTCAATCGGACTCGATTTGATAGGTTTCGGCATCGAATGTAGAAGTTGGAATTTATTAGTTTCATTAGGCTTGAATTGGGGTATGATTCGTGTTTTTTAGCATTGTTGAATGTGATTTAAGGCCTCGACTAAGTCCATAATATGTTTTAGGACTTGTTGGTATATCCGAACGGGGTCCCGAATGGCTCGGGTGAGTTTCGGGTGGTTAAACGGACTATTTCATCTTTAGAAAAAATGAAAAAAAAATTTGCAGAAAACTGGTGCGAGTAGTCCAGTTTGGAAGCCCATATCTTGTAATCTATAAGGAATTAGAAAAATTGCAAAACATGAAAATTGTATCCCTTTGAATGTAGTTTTCAAAACGAT
>MCJB01048396.1:3612-51563 GCA_002018475.1 Nicotiana obtusifolia | reverse complement strand
TTTGATTTTCAAAACTGAGTTCAAATAATGATTCAAATCATTAACAAATACCCCCGAAGGGTTTACATAACCGGCGTGAAGCCCAAATATGATTTCAGTAAACAGTGATAAATTACCCCTGAAGGGTTCACATAACCGGCGAGAAGCCCAAATATGGCTGGAAGCCTAAATCTTTATATTATCAAATCAGTTCCAATCAAATAGGTAGTAAAAATCATCAATCGGGACGGACCAAGTGAAAATCCCCAGTAGTAAACAACCCCACGCTCATCATCGAGCGTGTGCCTTACTTCAATATAGCATTACGATGTGCAATCCGGGGTTTCAAACCCTCAGAGCATCATTTACAATCATTACTCACCTCAAACCGGCCAAATCCTTAGCCCGCGACGCCTTTGCCCATTGAATTGGCCTCCACGTGCGTCGAATCTATTCAAATTCAGAATAATTACGTTACATTATACTATGGGGACAAAGCCCAAGCGAAAATAATAACAATTACTAGGAAATCCCGAAATTAGCAAAACCTGAGCCCCGGGCCCACTTCTCAAAATTAAAAAATTATCACTTCAATGGGTTCCTTATCTCCTCACGAGTTCAACCATGTAAAATTTGTCGAATTCCGACACCGGATCGACCTCTAACCCTCACACCTAAGCCTTAGGGTTTTCCAACAATTTTCCCAACTTAAATCACCAATTAATTGCTAAAAATAGTGATAAACTGAGGTAATTCCTCCAAAATCGAGATAGGAATACTTACCCCAATGTTTCTCTTGGAAACCCTCCAAGAATTGCTTCAAAACTTGTTTCAATCCGAGTTCTATGGCCTAAGTATGTTTAAGATGACAAAAACTCTTCCTTTAAGAATTTGTCCACGAAAATCTCCTTTGAATATAGTTTTGAGGTTGATTTATGGTGATTCTATGGTGTTTGGAGGTGTTCCTCTTCGTGGGTAACGAAAATGGGCCTTATAGAACAAGATGGGCATTGGGTTCTACTTAAAGGTATCAAAAATCGGGTTAAAACACCCTTGTCAGGTCGAAAATGCGATCCTCTATGCCAAAAATGCGGTCCGCATTTCACCTTTGCGGTTCGCATTTTTGGTCGCAGATCTCGCCCCAAGATCTGTCTCAGTTTGTGACATTCTGTGTCAAGATGCGGCCAAAATGCGGTCAGATCTGCGATCGCAGATCTGACATTTCAGCAGATTTTTCCCTCGACGCGAAAATGGGCATAACTTTCTCATACAATGTCCGAATTGGACGATTCTTTTTTCCATGGCTCCGAAATTTTGATACCAAACTAATTCTTCAATAAAAACTGAATTTGGAGTCCATTTGCATAATATTATACCACTTATTCTTGAAGATACGACATCGACACATTCTTGAAATGCCAAAGTTAAGCTCCATCAACCATCCAAAATCCATTCGGGGCCCTCGGGACCTCAACCAAACATGCCAACATGTCCCATAACATTTTTCAAACTTGTTCCAACTTTCGGAACGTTCAAATCAACATCACAACAACAAATTCGCACCGGATTCAAGCCTAAGAATCTCAAAATATTCTAAATCGCTCTTTTGATCTAAACCCGACCAAACCACGTCCGAATGACCTGAAATTTTGCACACAAGTCATAAATTACACATCGAAGCTACAGCAACTTTTGGAATTCCATTCCGACCCTCGGATCAAAATCTCGCCTATCAACCGAAAATCGCCAAAATTCTAACTTTACCAATTCAAGCCTAATTCTACACAGAACCTCCAAAACTAATTCCGATCACACTCCTAAGACATAAATCATCTCCCGAAACTAACCGAATCGTCGGAATTCACATCCGAGGCTTCTAACTCACAAGTCAACATACAATTGACTTTTACAACTTAAGCCTCCTTGAAAGAGACTAAGTATTTCTTATCGATTTCACTCCGAATGCAACTTACTCAATTAAATTACCTAAAACACTGATAACAAGGCATAATGATATAGATATTGGGGAAGACAGAGCAGTAACCCATGAGACGATTTACCGGGTCGTCACAGTTCAGAAGTCAAGCGAGCTGTGGAACAAAAGTTGGCAAAGGTCATCTCAAGTACATTTATAAATATGCTGAACATTAGGTCAAATATAGCTGAGCATTTGTCCCAATGTACTTAGAATTACGGGATGATCTACCTACCAATTTGAAGATCTACGATTCTAGTTTCCAATGGATTAAATCGTTAATTGACACAACATTGGAGTAGACACATATTCGCGTTTTCGCGAGATTGCGCAGACTGGTAGGTGACAAGTAGGTGCATCACCTACTATCCAAAAGAAGAGGCCTCAATTAAAAGCTCCTAAGGTCGGCCAAGAGGGGACTTTTAAGGACATATACTCATTTATTTCACTCCTTTCTCAGGAAAAAAAATCAGATTGAACCCTTGCAACTCCTCTCCAAATATCTCACACAAACCCTATGTAATTTCGGGTGTTACGATGTGATTCTAGTGGTGAAAAACTAGACAGCTTACTAGTTTCTGTTTCTCCTTCTTGTAGCTGCGTTAAGGGAGTTATTTTTGATGAATAAGGACAAGGTTTCGTGGGTTCTACTCAGTCCAAGGTAAATTTATGCTTCTCCTTCCATTCTCTATGCTTGTACGAGTTGTAACTCGATCGTAAAGACTAGACCGAGTGAGTTTCCAAAGAACGGTATGCTGTTTGTCGTAGCGTCATTGCTGGCTGGTTGTGAACTTGTTTTTAAATTGAATTCACTGCTGGTTTATAGGATAAGAGGATTAATTATGTATTGTTGGTTGTGTTTGCTCAATCTGAAAGAAAAGACAAGTTGAAACGTGTTTTAGTAAACTAAAAAATCAGTTTTGAGTTGTTGAATTTGTGGGACGGTTTTGTGGGATATTTCATGTTTCTGTTGGGTTGTCTCTTTTACTATTATTTTTATGGAGTTTGGGAGGAGAAAGGACGTGGAGAAACACCACATAATGGTAGGGTGGGTGGCTGGTCGTTCGTTGTTACATTTTCGGGTTGTTTGACACTACTAGGGTTGTCGTTTTGTGTATGAACTAATTGGGGTGCGTGGGCTGTTTTGTGGTATTTTGTGATGGATATAAGATTGAAAAATGATGTATACATGTTTTTATTGTTGTGATCTTATTATTTTGTTGGTGTTATGTCGAATTGGGAGGAAGTAAATAATATTGGGGAGATGCTGTTCATTTTATTATAAAATAAGCTTGTCCTTTAGTTGTGTGATAGTTGTACCTTTCGTAACTTGATGACATTTATACTAATGTTTCTTGGGTATTATTTGCATTTTATAATGATTCATCTGATAAGCTAGACGTAAATGAAATGTGAACTTGTTTTAGTGATAAAAACAAAACTATTATCTTAGTTTAAATGCACTAGCTCATGACCCTTAAACCAGTTTCTTCTTTCTAACATGCCTCTATGATTTTTGTTAATTCTTAGAAGGCCATTAATCTTCTGATTAAACTCATGATTGTTTGATCACACTATGTAAACATGTCCTAAGCTAATTGGATTCTTGTATCACCTTTATGTGTATTCTGAAAGTTACCATGCACTTAACTTGAGCTATGAGGTTTGGTTAAAACATGTTCATATTCTGACAATCCATTTGTGATGTTACACCCCATATTTTTGTACGTGAGAGTACGTCCAGTCAATTGATATAAGCTCACAAATGAGGTCATCATTGAAAGTATATAAAGTAAGTTAATCATCTTAAATTTGAGGTTACAAATATTTAAGATCATGGATAACAAGTACCAAGAGGGTTGGACGGCTCAGAAGCTAATCAAATTGAAGAAGATAAGTTTCGTCAAAAGTCAACAAGTTGGGAATGCTATAGCATGTACTTTTGGGGCGAGACTAGGGTGATTAACATTATATAGAGGTTATGTTATGAGTTAGTTTAGCCGTATGATAGTCGTGAGTTATGTTCTGAAGTCAAGCGAGCTGTGGAACAAAAGTTGGCAAAGGTCATCTCAAGTTACATTTATAAATATGCTGAACATTAGGTCAAACATAGCTGAGCAGTTCTCCCAATGTACTTAGAATTATGGGATGATCTACCTACCAAGTTGAAGATCTACGAGTCTAGTTTTCAATGGATTAAATCGTTAACTGACACAACATTGGAGTAGAGACGTATTCGCGTTTTTGCGAGATTGTGCAGACTGGTAGGTGACAAGTAGGTGCATCACCTACTATCCAAAAGGAGAGGCCTCAATTAAAAGCTCCTAAGATCGGCCAGGAGGGGACTTTTAAGGACTTATTAACTCATTTCTTTCACTCATTTCTCAGACCAACAAAATCAGATTGAACCCCTGCAACTCCTCCCCATAAATCTCACATAAACCCTAGGTAATTTTGGGTTTTACGATGTGATTCTAGTGCCGAGAACCCCGGACAACTTGCTAGTTCCTCTTTCTTCTACTTGTAGCTGTGTTGGGGGAGTGATTTTTGATGAATAAGGACTAGATTTTGTGGGTTCTACTCAGTCCAAGCTAAATTTATGCTTCTCCTTCTATTATCTTTGTTTGCATGAGTAATAACTCGATTGTAAAGACTAGACCTAGCGAGTTTCGAAAGAGTGGTATGCTGTTTATTGTAGCGTCACTATTGGCTGGTTGTGAACTTATTTATAAGTTGAATTCATGGCTGGTTTATTGGATAAGAGGATTAATTATGTATGTTTGTTGTGTTGCTCAATTTGAATGTAAAGACAAGTCGAAACGTTTTTTAGTAAACTGAAAAATCAGTTTTGAGTTGCTGAATTTGTGGGACAGTTTTGTGGGATATTTCGTGTTGCTGTTGGGTTGTATCTTTT
The DNA here is from genome assembly GCA_002018475.1 of Nicotiana obtusifolia. Classification (NCBI taxonomy): domain Eukaryota; kingdom Viridiplantae; phylum Streptophyta; class Magnoliopsida; order Solanales; family Solanaceae; genus Nicotiana; species Nicotiana obtusifolia. The sequence goes on along the minus strand of MCJB01048396.1, from coordinate 46,695 downwards.
GTTACTGTTTTTATGGAGTTTGATAGGAGAAAGGGTGTGGAGAAACACCACAAAATGGCAGGGTGGTTGGTTGGTCGTTCGTTGTTACATTTTCGGGTTATTGACACTACTAGGGTTGTCATTTTGTGTATGAACTGATTGGGGTGTGTGGGCTGTTTTGTGGTATTTTGGTGATCGATATAAGGTTGGAAAATGATGTATACATGTTGTTATTGTTGTGTTCTTGTTGTTGTTTGTGTTATGTTGAATTGGAGGAAGTAAAGATTATAGGAGAGATGCTGCCTGTTTTAGTTGTGTGATAGTGGTACCTTCCGTAACTTGATGTTAGTATTGTGATCGTTGTTGTAGATTAAAGTGCAAGGAGACGAGTTCGACATGGTTATTGGATAGATTGTGATAAGTTTTGTTAAGGCTAAACCTTTTGTCATGCCCCGAACTTGGGCCTTGATGTAACATGGCACCTGGTGCCTGGCTACATGCGACCGAGTGAACCAACTGGCTGGCTGAATCAACATATGATATCATAATATACTGAATGCAGAAGATAAATAAACACATGCTGATATACTGCAAGTCTTAATGATATAAATCAAGCATGGAAACACTAATGTAAGTCTGAAACATATTTGTAGCCAAAATTGCTTAACATGAAAAGCATGCGACTCTGTCTAACTATTACTTTAGTCTATGAAGCCTCTAATGAATTACTGAAAACACTGACTGTCTGAAAACACTGAAGACCGTAAGGTAATGATAATGCCTCGAAAGAACTAAAGATTACCAAATAGCTGGTGCGAGAATCCTAGTGCTCTAAATCGTCAACCTGTAAATCATTACCTGCATCGTGAGATGCAGGCCCTGGGCAAAAGGGACATCAATACATTTGAATTGCACTGGTATGTAAAGCAATTGAAAGAAAGAACTGTAAATGCTGAAACTGAGCCGATAACTGATAACTGATAGCTGATAACTGATAACTAAAATGATAACTGCTAAAACTAAAATTGAAATGATAACTGATAACTGACAACTGAAATGATAACTGATAACTGACAACTGAAATGATAACTGATAACTGAACAAAGGAAGTAAGGATATGAATACTCCCTCTTCTAAATGATGAACCACTTATTTATCTGAATAAACTATGACCTCAGGCCCAATATATTTGTGCACAAGCTACGGCCTTAGGCCTAAGTATACGTATACATAACTACGGCCTCAGGCCCAAAAATGCATAAAGCATAAACTACGGCCTCAGGCCCAAACATGCATAAAGTATAAACTACTGCCTTAGGCACAAGTACGCATAAAGCATATAATTTACGGCCTCGGGCCCAAATACAGGTGTTCAACATTCAGGGATTTAAATTTAGGAACTGAGAATCATACTGCAATATGTGATGCTGAAATACTGAATCATATTGAGTTACATGATACTGGAATACTGAATAGGACTAGACTGAGACATGTATTCTTGAACTGATTATGAAAACTGGATCTTTAATTGTTTATGACATACTAAGTAATCTGGTTTGAGACTCATGGACATCAAAACCATGTCTATATTGATTACGCACTGAGCTCACAACATTCAGAGTGAAAGTCATGAACGAGTTATGAAGCTAGAGAATAGAAGTTCTGCAACTATTCAAGGAACTATGCATAACTATATGTCTGAGGCAATTAGTAACGTTGTGATAGAAATAGTGTAGGGAGAGTCATTAAGATTCCCAAACATAGAGAGTTAACCTCACATACCTTGATATCCTACTCTTGAGTGTAATACAACATGCGCCAACCCTTTTAACTTTAATCTATATCAACACAAGTCAAAGGGATTCGATATTAGCAATAATACTCATGTTTTGGTCACTTAGGCATTTTATCAAATACCTTATGGGCGTAAAGCTTCATAGCTCTTATTAATGGTGTTTCTAACCCCAACAAGCTGTTCTATTGCTCTTAGATAAATTCTAAAATCTCAAATTCTTATAATCTATATCATTCTTCGTCGCCCATAAGATGAACTACACCCTTAGCTAATAGTCAACAATCAATAACCCAAACATATAGTTGTTCATGCTTTTCTATCAAACACATCAACTCATATCTCATGAATATAGAGTGTATAATAAGTAATCCAATGGTATAATCAATAAGAGGGTGAAGACATTATCTTTTTGAAGTTCAATCATCTAGAATTCGAGTTCTAGGGTTTCTTTTCTCAATAATGATGCCCTAATCGAATATCTAATGATTTGAAGGGTTTACCCATATAATAAGGTGTTGGGAATTGAAATTAACTTATAATCACCATTAGAACTCACCTTGGATGGTGGAAGGACCTTTGAGGAGTTATGTTCTTGAGAGCTTCCTTTTCTAGAGCAAGATTTTGTGTTTTGGGGTGTGGGAGACGAGGTAGGACTTATAAAATGACCCCCCGGGTGCCCTCCTGCGCACCTGAAGGCCCAAACGCGCACCTGAACCTACAGCAGGGCAGTAGCACTGCCACAAGTGCACGGCTGCGCGCGGGACCATCCGGGCGCGCATGCTGCGCATTGTTCGGTAAAACGCACATAATATTTTGCAAAAAGATCCGTTCGGGCTCCACGATATATAGTTGGAAAGCTATTTCAAAGGGCTTCACCTGTCATGTTTTTAGGTTTCTCCAACTCCTAATATAAATCCATGAAACCAGGCTGAAATATAGACCTTCCATAAAATTAGTCGATTTTATCAAATCTTATGCACCTCACTCTCCGTCTTGATTCTCAACGACTATTTCTACCCATACTAATCCCGATAGGACTTCATGTGTCTAAAATATAGCATTAGTACTTGTTAACATGTCCACACCTAGGCCGAATTTACGGAGTGTTACGTGATCTCCCCCTTTGGATCATTCATCCTCGAATAATTGTCCTGGCTGTAACTACGACTAACTCTGGACCTTAAACGGGTCTAATGGAAACATGCAATTACTGAATTGTCATGAACACATGTATACTAAACTAAAGAAATACATGATTACTGAACTGCTGAGATACTGAACTAAATGACTATTGAATTGGCTGAATATTGAGCTGACTAAATGCTGAAAGACATGGAGACTATAATATAAGGTCTAAATGGAAAGGTTAATTTCTCTGTAACATTCGCCAGCTATCATAGCATATCACAAGCCTCACAGGGCTTTATAATGAGCATAACATGAAACAAACACATGAATATAGTGTGCCATGGATCCGTGAATACTGAACTAACATGGATATATGAATACTGAATTGGCACGAATATTTGAGTACTGAACTGACATCAATATTTGAGTATTAAGTTGGCATGAATATACGAGTACTGGACTGACATGAGTATCTGAGTACTAAACTTATATGGGTATCTGAGTACTGAACTGACACGGGTATCTGAGTACTAGAAACTTGAATGTTATAACATGACACGTAATATACTAGGTGTACATGTATCAATTCTGGTGGCAACTCTAACTGATAAGCTACTTGTCTGATCCTTGTAGGATCCTATAAGGCTCGATGTATCTAGGACTGCACTTCCCTTTTACCGAATCTCATAACACCTTTCATAAGCGAAACCTTTAGAATACCCAATAATCAACTTGAAACTCTAGGTCTCTACGTCGCATGCCCAAATAGGAATTTTGGTGGCTTTGAGCCATATTCAAATTCTCTCAAATCAACTTGGCAAAATCTTCTGTTGAATCTGTGTTCTTTACAGGCAAGAAGTGCATGACTTGATAAGTCGATCAACAATCACCCAATCAAATTATGCTTTCAAAATGAGTAAGATAATCCTATTATAAAGTCCATATTTACAATATCCCCTCAAAAATATGTGTATTTCGTGGTAAAACACCAGACTTTGTGCTGCTCGACTTTCACTTGCTGACAATTCGGACACTTGGCCACAGATTTCATGACGTTTTTTTTATGTTGGTCCACCAATAAATCTCTTTGAGATCATGATACATCTTTCTAGAGCTGGGGTGGATAGAATACCTTGAATTATGGGCTTCTAACATGGTCTTCATTCTCTAAGTCCATCTTTGTATGGAGCACACAGTCCGTCTTGGTACCTCAAAGTACCATCATCTCCCCCTTGTACCAAAGCCATCGCCTTATGCATGTGAATCCCCTCTTTTAGCTGCAACAAGTAGGGATCATTAATCTATTTCTCTTTCACTTCGGCTATTAAGGAGGAACAAGTCCTATTCTAGACAACAACTCCACCATCTTCGGAGTCCGAAAGTTGAATTCCTAGCTTGGCTAAATGGTGAACTTCTCTCACTATAGTTCTCTTGTGTTCCTCAATCATGAGCTATACTTTCCCTAATTGATTATCTTTTTAAGGTACTTCCTGAAAACACTTATAGTATTGTTGTGAGTTTAATCATTGACCAATACTCCAAAGATTAGAGTCTCGTGCAATGGCACTACCCTCATGATACATAACTGGGCATGATTTGATAGTTTTTATATCCCATGCTAGCTATGCGGGTTTCACATCTCCAACTGTAATTACTGATGATTTTCACATCTCCCCCTTAGACCAAGGGTTAAGGTCTTGTACTTGCAGATCCTTCTCTTTTGTTGGGATCCGAACAACTTTCCTTCTCTTTTGTAATTATTTGTAGTTTATGTCAATGATGACTCATCTTCTGACGTACTTTTAAGCAATATTACCAGGAAAAACTAAATCACTTACATAAACGGAAAGCTAATGTATTCACAACTATCATACACAATCTTAATGATTTAACTGTACTCACACTATCAATCCTGGGGAAACCCCCTTTCGATAACTCTTAAAGGGTGTTCTTCTGTAGTTTGCTCTCGTACTGCCTAACTATTTTTTTCCCCACTATCACTGAACTTCGGGTTTAACTCAAACACTGTGTGTTCTAACACGCGTTTTGTATTTCAAACTGTCATCTAGTCACTAGATTTAACCTGGCTAAGTGAATCAAATTTTACCTCTACTAGCTCTGCTGAAATTGCTAATTCACTGTATCTACTCAAAACTTTCTTACCATTCTTTTACTAACCACCTGCTAGCATCATGTTTTCTTATTCTGTTTTGAATAACTAAAGTGAAACATAACGATATTCCTAACTTCCCTCATGGTGTAACCCTATTCTACGGTCACATACTAATTTTTTTTGAACTATGTACATGGATCACACTTAGGGAAATTTCATCTATCATAAAAAATATTGGAATCTCTAGCTCTGAACTTTCTATACACTTCAAATCATATCAGACTATAAATATCCGGGGTAAACACTTAGTCGCATAACCTAAGGGAGAACTGTCATATCTTTTATCTCACAATAATAACTGTTTCTTATTACTTTATCTTTTACCATAGGTCGCAAAAACGCGAATATCTCTCTACTCCGATGTTGTATTGATGAACGATTTAATACTTTGGAAACTAGACTCGTAGATCTTCAATTTGATATGTGCATCATCCCATAATTCCAAGTGTGTTTGGAGAAAACTTCAGCTACATTTGACCTAATGTTTAACACATTTATGAATGAAACTTGGGATGACCTTTCGTCGACTTTTGTTCCACAACTCGCTTGACTTCAAAACATAAGACACGACTATCATACGAATAAAATAGCTCATAACATAATCTCCTTATCATGTTGAGCACCCTAGTCTCGCCCCATAAGTACATGTTATAACATTCCCAACTTGTCTACTTTCAATGAAATTTATTTTCTTCAATTCGTTTAGCTTCTAAGCCTTCCAACCCTCTTGGTACTTGTTATCCATGATCTTAAATATTTAACCTCAAAGGTAACACAATTAAATTACTTCATATACTTTCAAATATAATCCCATTTCTGAGCTTACATCAATTGACTTACGACATACTCTCACGTACGAAAACATGGGGTGTAACGTCATTCCCCCCTTTGGAACATTCGTCCTCGAATGTTGACTGATGCGCTTATCAGTGTCATAACATATAGCTCTTGTGAATACTTTAATACTGTCCTTGCCATCTAGGCAAGTGTTTTGTGAATAATCCAAACACCAAGGCATTCCCCCTTTAGGCCTCTTTCTCACACCATGACTTGTGGTCGGAATTCTTCCAATGTCGTAAATGTTGGTACCTTATGTCATGCAGCATGTATGACTCTGTCCTTGTATGCGACTCGTCTCTCATTTTTCCTCCATCTTTTAGCCAATCTCTAGGCCTCACTTTGTGAACATATACAGGACTATGACAAGCTGTCCCTCTAGGAATCTATAGGTGTACTAAAGTTTTTTGCTTATTACATTGTCGAACTTATGACTATTGCTATATCTTATTTCATAGCATCAGTTATCTATGCTTATGGCTTTACTATATCTAGGCAGGTCATACTATATCATAACTCTTACTTCGATTTATTATTATCGCAGTCTGCTACCCAACTCCAAGTTACTCTCTCACTGCTTATCCTTTAATGCTTCCTTATTACTGTTCATCTCAAGAATGACATCCTAATCTTCTCTCATGCTTTGAAATTTTCATCTATCTATTGTTGATTTACCTTAATGTTGATCTATAGTCTACCACTGATCACTTGAAACCTCTTATGTAATACCTTGTCACTAGAGCTCACGTCTCATCGGGGAACATCTGAATTGTTTTGCTGAATCCACCTAAGGACGATACTATACTTCAATTACCGTGTTTCATAGCACCCCAACGTGATTCATCTTATGGGGTTATTCTAATCCTGTGTAATTCGTGAAATCCCTTTTCTTTAAATCATTACTCAATAAAAGGCCTTAATGTCTTCCTCTTATCTATCAAAATTACACCTTTATTCTACTACAAAGGCAGCATTCCATCTCTTCTAAATTCTCCTAGTCTTAGAGTCCTTCAAGTTTATTCAGGCTATACTGAGCTTTCTATAACTTACTGAAGCCGTCGGCCTCTTGTTTTGATGGGCTTATTCCGAGGCCTTACCTATTTTGTCACCTTCTCACCCATCTTTCCTTATTCTTACTCCTACCTACCTAAAACCTTGTCACTATACCATACTTTAGCCTGCGACCTACACATATCTACTTATACTACTCGCACCTTCCTTTAACTTGCTAGCACCATAGATTTCTTTTTGTGCCTTCTCAGTTGTCTTGAAATGTAAGCAATTACTCTTCTTGGTTGTTCTGCCACTTCTTGCATGAATACTTGGCTTATCTTAGTGCCCACACATATTGGAATTCCATGCAACCCATATGATCTCGAATATTACTTTGATTTTTCTTCTTATTCATTAGTCACGATAGGTGCCACTTTCTTATGGAGTGCATACGATGTTGTAGTGAGACTGTTTTTACAAGACCATTTCTTATTTAGGTCACTATGCTTAGGTTGAAGCCTTCTTCCTTAATTCTTTAACTAGTCTTTCGTTGTAGTACTTAGGGGAGACCCTCTGACTGTTGTAAAGTTGTGAGCTCATTACATCGTATACCTGAAGAAATTTTTGATGTTCTTACTTGCCTATACTTATCCTTAGTTACTTACCTCCGCGCCTTGTGCTCGTAGGGTTGCTTCTGAACTGAAATTTTTACTATCTCCCAAGTGGCAGTTTCTTTTATTTCCATAACACTTATATAGTACCTTTAACTACCCCAACTTCTATTTGAATATTTCTCAAGGATCTGGATATCATATCTGCGAGACTGAATTCCCTATGTTGGGTTTCACTATGTTTATCTTGCATGATCTTTTGGTTTTTCTGTGACCTCTTGTCTAGCCATAACTAAGCTCTTCCTGAATCAACTACAGACTACTCGTTGCTCCATTCTCATATCTATATTCTGCATAACCCCTCTTGGGTTATGGTTTTTTTGTCTTAACTTACCTCTCGCACTAGCTCCTTGTGTATCAAGTGTTCACTCGCACATATTTATCAATAACATCTGGTGCGGGAACCCTTACTCCTTTCTACCAGTGTCGTGCTTGCATAATGTTCTGGAGTGATAACATATATGTAGGATCTCAATAAATGCAATCTCATTCCTTTGCCCTTTTTACCATATTCTTCTTTTTCTATTCCCTAGTAACCTGAACCACATAACTCGGACTTAATACTGTATTACACCATCTTCCCCCTTTAGGGGAGTGCTAACATTTAATGCTATGAATATTTACCTATAAATGTGTTACCTCTTCATCTTTGGCGTCTTTTCACAACTTCATTGACTCTTACTCACCTTGCGAAAATCCTTCTATACCAAGGATAACTGAATTTCTTATGCATGAGGGTGACACCTAGTGTAACGGGCACACTTATTCCCTTAAGCTTAACTCTACTCACAGTGCTTGCTTTACTCAAGTGTCTTCCTTAATGACCGTTAAAGGTTATTCTTCTGTTGTCCATTCTATTATCACCGGAACGATAACTCAGAAATTCTCATGATGTTGACTATTACCAAATCCTTCGGTCCCTAATTCATGTTTGGTTTATCTTGTTCGCTAGCCCATAAGGATTTCTATTACTCCGGGGTCTAGCTTTTCCTTTTGGTAATCACGTTGGAGTCGCCAACTTATTTCTCGAAATGAGGCTATGACTTTAAGGCTTATATTCTTTTATTGTTTCAAGGCCTGCCTCCTCTTGTCTTTCCCTTCATTTGACTATAGACTATGTCATCCTGTCATATTTTGATTTACTGTTATCACTCACTTATCACATCTTACTCATGATGCTTCATTTACTCTCTTCTTATTTTCCTTCTAGTATTTATGTCTATCACCTTATTCTAAAAAACTTCAACAAACACTCTTAAGCTTTTAGCTCCCTTTGCTCCATCCATTGGATCTTCGGGTTGCCTAACGTTCCCTCTTTCCTAGGGATGGGAGCCTACTAAGGTAAATATTTAACCCTTTTAGGATTCTAGAGCCTAGCTTTTGAATTTTCTGAACGTTCTAGTATTCATATCTGAATGTACTATTCTAGAGTGCACCATCCGGGTGTCTCACAAGGAGAACTATTACCACGTTTGCAATATCCTTTGGGAATGTCAGCTAATGCTAACAATCCATCAACCATTTTGGGTTACTCGAACCCCACCTGGATCCTGATATTCCATCCTTCTCTTAAACTACACCTGTTAGTTCCCATAGAGCATAGCTGAGATGGGTGTTGTCAAGTGTATATATCTATATTACTGTTGAAAGTAACTCAGAATTCTTAAATTTCTCTATTTGAATTGTAAATACTGATAATCTTCGCTAACTTGGTACCTCGTACCCTTCTTCACCTTGCTTCTTTTAATTGTTGAACCCAGCATCTACCTTCTGATTCTCTAGTTGCTTTTTGTCACGCCCCAAACTAGGGGAGGCGCGACTGGCACTCGATACTATATTCACTCGAGTTAGCCACTAAACATACTAGCTAACTAAACTGAGGGCCCAAAGCCTGGACCACTTTGGTCAACATTTGTTGTAAACGACCTCAAAACTGGGTTGGTATGATGATTTTTGACTTGGGCGTATTTTCGGATCAGGTTTTGGATGACCCGAAATCTACCCCATAGGTGTTTAAAATTATTATTTGCTTCTAATTGTGGGGGTTACGCACGCACGAGGTGCCGAGAGTTCGTATGTAGCTACTAATTAACTTAAGACTGGGTAGTTTAAGGACCCAAACCATGCAATACTTCACTCTGCTTGTTACTTTATGTGCCTAAATTATATTGAAACTTGATAAAGAATTTGCAAAGGCCAAATTTCACTTACTTTGAGTTTTGACGGGTTACTAGATCGTTAATAGAAATTGTGCTTCCTTGTGTATTAGACGTGTAATATCTTTTAAATCGGGTGTTCATAGAGTATTCTCTATTCTTGTTGAGCGGGCCAAATGCCTCGGCAGTATAATAAATGCATCTGTGATTCGTGCCGCTCATCCCTCGACAGTGTACATAGCATTCTGGATCGGGCCATACGACCTCGGCATAAATCGTGCGTGTTAATGCTTGGAGCACGAACACACTTGATATTATTTTCTTGAATTTGAGAGGTTATAATTATTTAATTGCCCGAGATTTACTTGGAATTAATATGTGTTAGTGGAAGACTTTTGGAATGTACTATTAGTTAAAGAATCATTTAATCAATGTTGTTATTGTGTTAATATTATTATCCATATTTTTTTATTCTTATTTTTGGCATTTATGTATTTCATCGTTAGCCCATAGTAAGTGTCAATGTTGACCCTCGTCACTACTTTTTCAAGGTTAGACTTGATACTTACTGAGTACATGTTGTTTTATGTACTCATGCTACACATTTGCACTAATCGTGGTGGTGAGCAGCTTTCTGAGCCCGTCCTGCAGCACCCAGAGTCTCTCTTTTGCATTTTATTTTCGATCTACTCAATAGTAGCTTGGAGTTTTATATATTTCACTAGTTGCTCATACACTTCTGACACCAGGTCATGGAGCACATGCTAGTAGACTTTATGGTTTTTGAACATTTATTTCACTGTATTTGCTCTCACATTGGTTTTTGCCTTGTTTTATTAATTTTTCTACTCCTTATTTTCTTAATAAATGAAATTCAACTACTTTGAAATTCTTAAAAGGAACAATTGCATGGTTAAATCATTGTTGGCTTGCCTAGCGGCGATGTGGGCGCCATCACGGCATATAGGAAGAATTGGGTCGTGACACACTGTAGCTATTGTAGGTCTAGGCTGTTTCTGAACTGCCTTTGTCTTCTTAGGATTAAACTTAATACCTTCACCTGACACCACGTGACCCAGGAATGCCAACGAGTCCAACCAAAAATTGCACTTAGAGAACATAGTAGAAAGCTCCTTTTACCTCAAAGTTTGAAGCCCAATCACTATATGTTGCTCATGCTCCTCTCTGCTATGAGAGTATATCTAAATGTCATCAATTAACACTATAACAAAAAACACTATACAAAAGAATCTATATAAGGCTTTAACACCCGTTTCATCAAATCCATGAATGTTGCTACAACACTAGTCAAGCCAAACCATATTATTAAGAACTGACAATTACCATATCGAATCCGAAAAATTATCTTAGGGATATCTAAATCCTAATCTTCTCCTGATTGTAACCAGATCTCAAGTGAATCTTCGAAAACACCTTAACCTTAAAGTTAATCAAACATATCTTCAATACAAGGCAATGGATACTTGTTCTCGATTGCAACTTTATTCAACTGCAGATAATCAATGCACTTCTCAGAGTAACATCCTATTTCTTCGCAAACACCACTCGTACACCCTAAAGAGAAATACTCGATCTAATTAATCACTTATCAAGAAAATCATGCAGTTACTCCTTTAACTCCTTTAACATAGCAGGAGCCATATAGTATGGTGGGATAGATATGGGCTGAGTGCCTGATACAAACTCAATACCAAAATTAGTATTCATATCTAGTGGCATACTTAGCAGGTCCATAGGAAACACATGGGAAACTCCTTCACAATCGATAACGAATCCATACTAGGAGCATCAACACAGGTATCCCAAATGAAGGCCAAATATACTAAATACCCATTTTCAACTATGTGTACAGTTAAGAGGTGTAGAGATTCATGCCTACTAGGTGTTTGATAAAATACCTAAATGGCCTATATTATGGAATTTGTTACTAATATTGGTCCCATTGGATATTGTTATTGTAGATTAAAGTTGCTTATTGTAGTGGATCATTTTAGTATCAGTAAAGGACGAATTTAAGGTATGTTGGCTAAACACTTCTCTTAGAATTGAACCCCACATTACCCTTGTAAGTTCCAAGTTGTTCATCATTAAACGACTATTCAGAATAAGCTTTTTGACAAAAGATATATGTTCAGTACGAGTTCAAGATTTTATTGTTATGTCGTATTACTATTTTGAGAATATGTTGAAAGTATGGATTGCATATCTAAATGTTATAATTTTAAGTCGTGTTTCAAATGTAAGCTATGATGCCAAATTGTGTGAGATTGTGATTGGGATTACACGTCCACCCGCATACATTGGGGTGAGGCGGCAAGACCGCTTTGCATAGAGTTATAGTATTGGGATTACACCTTCACCCACATAAATTGGGGTTAGGCCGCAGGATCGCTTTGTGTAGGGTTGTGGTATTGTGAATACACCTCCATCAGTATACATTGGTGTGATGCGGCGGGCCACTTTGTGTTGGATTTCTGGTATTGTGAATGCACCTCCACCCGCATACATTGGGGTGAGGCGGCTAGGCTACTCTATGTAATGGTAGTTGAAGAGGATCTCCGAGTTGAAATTTATAAATGTTATTGGAACTTCATAATAAATCAGTTTTGAATTTTACGGCTATCTAAGCCCTATTATTGTTACCATAATTCATCATATTCATGTTGTTTTTCCAAAGTCTTTGAATAGATGTTTTGGTTTTCCTGGTACTATTCGACATGTTCTAAAACCACTTTTTCTTGGGGGCACTGCATCTTTAATGATTGCTGGTGGTTCCACAGCGGGAGGCATTGACCAGTGATAGCGGTACACTCTTTTCCAAGCTGACTTGGTGAGCCCCACTTTATTCTGGGGTTGTGCATCTTTTGTTCCATATGTATTATGTTTTGAGGTATAGCTGGAGCCTTGTTGCCGGCACTATCTTTGTACTCTTTTATATCTATTATTGGCTCCGTAAACATGGTGTTTGTTGTGTATTGGTATTGGGAAAGCCAGGATAGTAATGTTGTTGCATTTTTGTGTGGACTAGAGGTAGTTGCATCTGATGTAGTTATCATAGATATTTATCTAGTCTATCATGGAGATGCTATTATTTTATTTGATCCAAAGTCTCATATTCCTATGTCCCAGATCCTACGTGCGGGACTACACTGGGTCTGCTGTTGTGTATTTGGTTATGTAGTGTGAGTCTCTTGATGTGGTTGTTTATGTGTCTATGCCTGTTGGAGATTCAATTATGGTTTATCAGGTTTGGCGTGGGGTCCTGCCTGTGGCGCTGGTTCCAGAACCTTAAGATTCCCACTGCCAGGGATAGTGCCCCACGCTACCCTGAGCGCTGGCGATGGGAAATCATTTCTAATTTGCCTAGAAGTGGGCATAACTCTCTTATACGATGTCTCAATTCGACGATTCTTTTCTATGGCTCCATAATTTCCATACTGATCTAATGCTTTAATCAAAATAGATTTCAGAGCTCATTTTCTTGAAGTGATACAATATACTCGAAGAAAGGACGTCGAACTGCCTTAGAAATATCCAAATTAAATTCTGAGAGTACGTCTGAGTCCAAAATCACCATCCAGACTTAACGGATTCATCAAAACTCCGTTCTAATGTCGAATACAAAAACAAACTCAAACTTGGTCATAATACATCATATGAAGCTACTTAAGACTTCAAATAGTTGAAAGGAGCGAAAATGTTGAAAACGATAGGTTGAGTCATTACAGTTAGTATAATATCGTATCCACAAGGATTGGATATAAACGGTATTCTTGTAGTTTCTAGCTTGATTTCTATCCTAGATGATCAACAATTTGAGATTTTTATGATTTCTAACTACAATTAACCAAGAATCTAAAGCTATTGACTAATGAAAATCGAGACAAAGGTAAGCAAGGAAGTTATCAGTGGGATAAAATAGGGGTTAATAGGATCAATGCAACATAATTATTTGGGATCTAAATCTAGATAATTCACTCCTAATGTTCAAGTGAGTCTCCCGAATTCGCTCAGTTATTAGTTCAAACATTTAGAAAAACTCCTCTCTCGATTAATTCTTAACCTCACAAGATGAACCAATTTAAGCACGTGAAGATATGCAAAAATGCATAGTGGATTGGTCATTAGGAAAACCTCTTTCGATTATTCTCCTAGCTAGGTTTAATCAATGATTCTACGAGCCTCTTTCGATTACCAAGATAATTAATGAACTTAACCAACAATATAATGCAAAGATATTACAAGTTATGCCTCTCTCTATTACACGAACAAGTGAATATACACGCAATAATTAAATCATCCAAAAACGCTTCAATACATAAAAACTAGAGTTATAATCCACAAACAACCATCAATACACCAAATCCATCAAAGAGAACTACTCCATAGATATTGAGCAATTCATCACAAATAAAGTTAAAGTATAAGAAAACATAAATTCAATCCAAACTCTTGTCTTGAGTGAGGAAGGAATGATAAAATCCTTGTGCTCGTAGACGAAATCACTTTCTCCTACCCGAAATAGGAAAATTACTTTGTGAAAAATACACAGGCGCGTTGCATGGGGCGACGTGCCATGCGGGGCATTAGTGGGGAAATCCATAGCACTAATTATAACAGGCAGCAGAGAATTGTACAAGCACTGCGGAAGTGGGCATTTCTCAGAATACGGACCAAACTTCGATTTTTGACGTCTAGAATTGGTCCTCGATCCCCCCAACAGAATCCCGGCTTAATCCCTTGGGCTTTTACTCAGACTTCAAGGCTCCAAATAGCTCGAATTCATTCCATAACATCTAAATAGCTCAAATAACTCCTGTAAAGCATAAAACACACAATAAGTGCAATACACTACTAATTAAAGTTCAATACAGGTAACGTGTAGTGAAATAGATTGCAATAAGTGACTAAAATACGCAATTATAGCCTACCATCAACACCCCACACTTAAACCATTGTTCGTCCTCGATCAAACTACACTTCACATAGATACAACCTTCTTAAACAACTCTCATAACTCATCCTACTAAGAATATTCAAAACAAATTAAGCACAATACCGTAACATCCTAGCCACAAAATTTGACTCAAAAGCACCATGCATTATTTATAACCCTCTCACTTACTCTAACACAGAGGTCAACGACATTATCTTTCCTTCATGAATCAAGTGCCCTCACACAACAATAGAGAGTAGTTCCACACACAATGAAATTTAACAATAATTAGGAACCCAAGATAGAAAGAATTCACTCTCTTTCAGAAATAACTTTCATATGCCAAAAAAGAAGTACCATAGGCTTGCCCGTAATGTACTACTCTACTAATTGAGCTGATTCGGCCAAGGATTACGTAGGACTTTAACTGGTTGTAATGTAGGCTGCGGGATGGGTAGGACTTTAAATGTGTCACATTCCAGTTGTTCGGTAGCTGTACATCGTTTCCTGCTTTGAGTTTGTACGAGCCTTTACTGGTAATAACGATAACTCGATTTGGTCCTCCCAAATTTGGCCCCAGTTTCCCCTTGTTCATGTTCCGGGTGTGCAATGTTACTTTTATTAACACCAACTCCCCGATATTAAAGTGTTGGAAGTTGGCTCTTCGGTGGTAATACCTTTCTATCCGCTGTTTCATAGCGACAAACCGGACTAGGGCAGGCTCACGCATTTCATCCAATATTTCCAGGATAGTGCTCATGGCCTCACCGTTTGATTCTTCGGTCACATATCGGAAGTTATGGCTCGGCTCTCCCACTTCCACCGGTATTAGTGCTTCGGCACCGTAGACAAGTAAAAATAGAGTGGCCCCGATACTAGATTTTGAGGTTGGGCTGTATGCCCACAGGACTTCGGAAAATTTCCTTCCGTGTTTGGCCTCGGTCAATCTCTTCTTTAGGATTTAAAGTATGGTCTTCTTTGTTGATTCCGCATATCCATTCCCGATAGGGTGATAGGGTGTTGAAAATATCTTTTTGATCCTTTGATCTTCGATATATTTGTTTCCTTGCTACCAATGAACTTCTTCCTGTTATCACACACTTTCTTAACTGGTATCCAGAACCGGCATATTATGTGGTCCCAAATGAAGTCAGCAACCTCTTTTTCTTGGACCTTCTCGAATGCTTGAGCTTCGACCCACTAAGAAAAATAATTGGTCATAAACAGTATGAATAGAGCCTTACTAGGTGCCCACGGCAGGGACCGACAATGTCCATTCCCCACTTCATGAACGACCAAGGTGAAAAGACCGAATGTAGTAGCTCTCTGGGTTGGTGGATCATTGGTGCATGTCTCTAAGAACCGTCGCATCTTCGTACAAAGTCCTTCGCATATTTCTCTATGTCAATCCCATAATAGCCCGCCCTGATTATCCTATGAACCAAAGATTCTGCCCCCTGAATGATGCCCATAGGTGCCTTCAAATGTACTTCTGAACGGAGTCCCTTCAAACAAGCTTAACTTGGCCGCTTTCGTGCGTAGAGTTCTTGATTCTTTAGGATCAAAGGACAACTTCCTAGTCTTCAAGAATTTTATGTGCATGTTTCTCCAATCCCAAGTTAAGCTTGTTGAGTTTATTTTGGCATGGCCTTCTTCCACTACTGATTTCATGAGCTGTACAGCCGTTCCAGAGCTATATTCATCATCATCAACCGATGACCCCAGGCTAGCCAGAGCATCGGCCTCGCTATTTTGATCGAGGGGTATGTGTTGTAGGTTCCATTCCTTGAATTGGTGTAGTATTACCTGCAATTTATCTAAATACCTTTGCAGTCGTTCCTCTTTTACTTCAAACATCCCATTGACTTAATTTACCATGAGGAGGGAATCACACTTAGCTTCGACCACCTCCGAACTAAAGCTTTGAGACAATTCGAGACCTGCAATCATGGACTTATACTTGGCCTCATTGCCAGTGAATTTCACAATTCTAATAGATTGCCTAACTACGTTACCCGTAGGCGGCATCAACACAATGTTGAGTCCAGACCCTTTTGCATTCGAGTCCCCATCCCAAAGAGGGTCCAGACCCTCGAGGAAGTCCCCAAGGTTAATAACAATTCCTTTTTGACTTCGGGTATTTTTCCCGGCGTAAAGTCGGCCATGAAGTCTACAAAAATCTATGATTTGATGAAAGTTCAGGGTCGACATTCGATATCGTACCTACTAATTTCTATGACCCATTTGGAAAACTGGCTCGAGAGCTCGGGTTTGTGCATTATGTTCCTTAGCAGGTAAGAAGTTACGACACATATAGGGTGGCACTGAAAATACGGCTTTAATTTTCTTGAGGCGCTTAGCAAAGCGAGCACCAATTTTTGCAGGTGAGGATACCTTGTTTCGGCCTCGCCTGGAGTTCTAATTACATAATAGATAAGAAATTGCATACCTTTCTCTTCCCGGACTAGGACTCCACTTACTGCTACCTCGGTTCCTGCCAAGTACAAGTACAACGGCTCATCCGCCTTCGGAGTAAGGAGCAAGGGCGGAACCGAAAGGTACCATTTGATTTCTTCCAAAGTTTATTGGCATTTCGTCATCCAAGAAAAGTTATTATTCTTCTTCAATAATGAGAAGAACCGATGGCGTTTATCGGAAGACCTCGATATGAACCGTCCAAGGGCAGCTATGCGCCTAGTTATCCTCTAAATGGCCTTGACACTGTCCACCACGGTGATGTCTTCTATTGCTTTGATTTTGTCGGGATTGATCTCAATCCCTCAGTGGGACACCATGAATCCAAGGAACATCACAGATCTGAACTTGACTGCTCATTTCTTCTGGTTCAACTTCATATAGTATTTCTTGAGTATGTCAAAGGTTTCCTACAAATGTTTTAAATGGTCCTCTGCTAGTAGAGGATTAACTAACATGTCGCCAATGTAAACTTCCATTGATTTTCCTATTTGTTCTTCCAACTGAATTTTGTTGTACCGGGAATAGGCTTCGAGAAAGCTAAGTATCTCATGCCTGGCCATCACATCGATCATGTCATCGATGTTAGGCAAAGGAAAAGAGTCTTTAGGACACGCCTTGTTCAACTCTTTGTAATCTATGCATATTCTTAAATTATTCCCCTTTTTAGGCACTACCACTACGTTAGCCAACCAATTGGGTACTTAACTTTCTGAATAGAACCTATTTTAAGAAGTTTGGATACCTTGTCTTTGTTGAATGCATGCTTGAATTTTGACTGAGGCCTCCTATTCTGGTGGGATCCCTATCATATCAAGATGGGACCATGCGAAACAATCTATGCTAGCTATAAGGAATTCAATAAGTTTTTTCCTGAGCTCAGGATTTAACCTCGTGCCCAGGTACACCTTCCGATCGGGCAAGTGTTCTGTCAATATGACTTGCTCCAGCACCTCGACCATTGATTTCGTGGCATCGGAATCAACAGGGCGATGAACGACCTAGGGATCCCGTAGTCATCATGCTTGCCTGCTTCTTGTTTCTCTAGTTCGGTGAGGGATGGTATTGTTGATTGCTATTTAGTTTCTTAATTCATAATTGGCTTCATGTTCTTTCGTGTCAGGAGTGAGGAAATCGGGATAACCTCTTCGACCGCGAACATTTTTCTTACGGTTGGCTGTTCTCCGTAAACTATTGTGGGGAATTTCAATGCCTAGTGTAGTGTCAAGAGCACTGCCCTCATGCTATGAATCCATGGCTTTCTGAATTGAGCATTATATCTCATATCCCCTTCAATCACATAGAACTTCGTTTCCTGAATGGTCCCAGCGGTGTTCACTGGTAGGGTTATCTCTCCTTTGGTAGTTTTGCATGCCATGTTGAACCCGTTAAAAACCCAGAATGCAGGCACTATTTAGTCTTGTAGACCCAACTGCTTTACAACCATCGATATGATGATATTGGATGAGCTACCTGGATCAATTAACACATGCTTAACTCGAGATTTATATACGAGTACAGATATTACCAGTGCATCATTATGTGGTTGCACGATGTCTTCAGCATCCTCATCGTTGAAAGAAATGGTCCCCTTTGGTATGTAATCTTGGGTTCATTTTTCCCTTATGATGGACATCTTTGTATGCTTTAGCATTTTCCCCAGGGGTACATCGACTCCGCCAATGATCATGTTAATGGCGTGCTGAGGTTCCTCTTCCTTGGTCTGTTTGTTGGAGTCCCTACCTGAAGTGATTTTTGGCTCGATCACTCAGAATTTCGTGGAAGTGCCCGCTATCAAATAACCTGGCCACTTCTTCTCTTAGTTATCGACAGTCATCAGTCCTATGGCCATGAGTGCCATGATACTTAACACATCATGTTAGGGTCTCTTTGGGTAGGGTCGGACTGCAATGGCCGAAGCTACTTCGTATCTTTGATGCGCCTGATGGCAAATACAATGCTAGAAGCATCGACATTGAAGTTATATTCAAATAATCTTGGCACCTACCAGGCCCCGAGTGGCCTGTCGAAACCTTTTTTACTCATGGGTCCCCGACTATTGTGGCCACAAGGTTACGTCCATATCCGCTACCCCTTCGATCTCCTCTATACGGTTGATACCGATCTCTGTTCGGTCTTAATTCATGATCAATGACTCTTTTAGACCAATCATTAGTTCTGATGGGATAAACAGACCCGGATGGGGCCCCGAGCTGATCGTCCTCAACTCTAATTTTTTATTAGTACTTTTTATGGACGTCGACCTAAGTTATGACCGGATGTGAAGCCAAGGAGCTTTTGGGGTTGAGTCCATGAGTGAACGCCTCAACGGCCCAATCATCTGCAATCGGTGGCAGGTCAATACACTCTATTTGAAACCTCGACACGAGTTCCTTGAGCATTTCGTTATCTCATTGTTTTACTTTGAAAAGGTGCGATTTTCCAGTCTCGACCTTGATGGCCCCGGCGTGCGCTTTTACAAAGTCATCTACAAGCATAGGAAACGAATCAATAGAATTAGGGGGGTAAGTTGTGATACCATATCATTGCTCATTTTGACAGGGTTTCTCTGATTTGTTTCAGCAAAACCGACTCAATTCCTCATTTTCCAAGACGTTTCTCTTGATGGCACACATGTAGGAGGTCACGTGTTCATTTGGGTCTGTGGTTCCATTAAACTTTGAAATTTTGGGCATACAAAACTTCTTCGGGATTGGCTTCAGTGTCACGTTTGGGGGGGAAGGCTTTATGACAAATTTCTTGGAGTCCAAGCCTTTCAATATCAAGGGCGCCCCTGGGATTTGATCAACTCTGGAGATAAAGGTCTCCACTTTTTTGTCATTGGCTTCAATTTTCTTTTCCCCCGATTCCACCCACTTTGTCAGCTCTTCAAGCATCTCTATTATTTTGGGGTTGGTCCCGTGCTCAACTTCACCCAGCCTCTCTGTGATTTGTTCATTTCTTCAGGTTTTTTATCGGAATGGTTCGGGCTCAACTCTGCTGGGGGCGCGACTTTGCTTCTGCAGCTGTGCCATGGCAGCATGTTAAGTTTGTAACATTTCGAAAATCACCCGCAGATTGATCACGTCGCGTTTACCACCATGCCTACCTCGAGCTGTTGATTGGGCCCCTTCACAAATGTTGTTCTCGGGGTCGGCCGGCAGGTTTCATTGATGGCCACATGTGAGTTGACATCGATTGGATCTGCAACTGGGACTCCATTTGGGTCACCTTGTTGCTAGGTACTATATTTTTGTTTTTGCCATGGTGGCCAGACTCACCATCAACGTTCAAGTGAGCAGATTGCGAGTTTGACATTCTTAAGTTGACCTAAAATTTAAATCTGAAAGAACAAGCATAAAATACTGTGTTATGGAACAAATTACCACTATTATCCTTAGCCCCACAGTGGGCGCCAAATTGTTTACCCTTAAATATGGATAACAATTGAATTTATACGCTGTTTTCAGGATATTTGGGCCAATTCAATATAAGTGATTAATGACGTTAGATAAGCAAATTAAAGAAAACAACCAAACCTGTAGTAATATTGGGTCCAGGTTCGGTTACAAGCTTAACCGGTGACCTGTCTTCGGTTCGGAGCCAGACACTTATGAGGAACTATGAATAAAATCAAGAACTTTTAATAACATTAGAAGTAGAGAACATAAATGTATACTGCCTGGATATGCATGCTACAACATGTTTAATGAATAATGAGCTTCCCTTTATATAGTATAGGAGTTTTACCCTAAGTATAATACTAAAAAAGGTTCCCCTTTCGCTAAATACTGATCTATCGCTGATACGCCCTAGGATTCACGTCATGATATCCGGCTGGACACGAATATCATGGCCCTTTGTTAATCGTGCGTGGTCGTTTAGTAATGTTCTCCGAAGTCTTGGAACTCCAATTGAACCGGGGGGCGTGGTCTCGATGGCTCTGAGGCTAGGTGATTTGCTTGGGCCTAGATGCGAGAGGCTCCCGACTTCGATCTCGATTCCTTGCTGTCATGTCTTTGCTTCGTTTTCCTCACCAGGGAATCGGGGTACCCATTAGCTTCAATTTTACCCGTATACACCTATATACGGGTAAAATCGGGGGAAATATCTACCCCAATTCCCTGGTGAGAGAATGAAGGTGAAGCACGGAGCCGGGAGATTGCAATCAACGTCAAAGACTACTGACACCCTAGAAGAGCAAACGGTATATCTGACATCGAACATGGCAAAGTAATGTGCCCCGGGTCGAGTGTTAGTTCTATACCTTGGATGGCATGATGAACGGTTATGCATGACGGATAGAGGGCTAGAATACTCTCCCTCAACTAGATATCACGGCGAAATCTCGTTCAATGTCGATTATGGATCAACAATAACCGGGAAAAGAAGATTTTTACCTTTTTTTGACTTATACTAGGATTGAAACTCTCCTACTACATAAGGGGGAAGTGTTTCTTTTGTAACACACATTATAACACGCAAATCAAAGCAATACAAGTTTGTTTTCTACCTTTTAGTTACTGTTTAAAACATTGCTTATTTGTTCTGTTCTTCATTCACGACTGGCTCAAACAGAGGGTCCAACCGAGGACGAGGTCATTGTTCAGCCTAAAACAAAGCTTGGCCATAACACTGCTATTGGTTTGGTCACTTATTTTGCCTCTAATTAACTTACCTGTTATTGTTAATCATTCATGTTGAATTAAACCAAGTATGTTTAAACCGCGTACAAAATTAATTGTTGACCAATTTAGGGTAAACAGTTTGGCGCCCACCGTGGGGTTAAGGATAATAATGGTTATTTGATACGAATCTCCACAACACATATTTTACGCTTGTTCTATGAAATATTTATCTCAGGTCAGCCTAAAAAAGTCCAACTCCGAGTCTACTCACTGGAACGTTGACGTTGAGTTGGTCATCACAGCGAAAATAATTATTTTATGCCCAGCAACGATGTGCTTCCCGCTGATTCCAATGGTCTCCCAGTTGCTAACCTGGTCGATGCTAACTCGCAAGTGGCCATCAACATCAATTTGCCAACTGATCCCAAAACCATGTTCGCGGGGGACCTCGACCAACATCGTGAGAAGCATCCAAGGGCGAAGGTAATGGAATGAGCCTACAATGGTGCATGCCCAACAAGCAGCAGTAGCATAGCTGTAGAATCGAAGTCACACCCTGAACAGGGTCGGTCCCGAACAATCCCGGGAAAGCACTTGAAGAGACGAACAAATTACTGAGAGACTAGGTGAAGCCGAGCCCAAAATGATTTAGGCTAATGACAAAGAGGCTTATCCAGATCACGGGAGCACCCCCGATATTGAAGGGGCCGGATTCCAAAAAGTTTATCCAAAAGCCTTTTCCTCTGAGCGCGGCCCCAAAGCCGATCCCAAATAGGTTTTGTATGCCCGACATCCCCAAATATAATGGGACAATGAATACAAATGAGCATGAGACCTCCTATACATATGCAATCAAGGGGAACGATTTGGAAGATGATAAGATCGAATCATTGTTGCTGAAGAAGTCTGGGGACTCTTTGTCCCGAGGAGCAATGATATGGTATCACAACTTGCCCCCAAATTCCATTGACTCATTCGCTATGCTTGCAGATGCTTTTGTAAAGGCCCATGCCAGAGCCATCAAGGTCGAGACCAGAAAGTCGGATCATTTCAAGGTCAAACAAAGGGATAACGAGATGCTCAGGGAGTTCGTGTCAAGGTTCCAGATAGAACATATGGACCTACCACCGGTTGTAGATAATTGGGCCGTTCTAGAATTCACTCAAGGGCTCAACCCCCAAAGTTCCTTGGCCTTTCAATAGCTAAAATAGAATTTGGTGGAGTACCTTGCAGTAACCCAGGTCGACGTTCACAACAAGTATCATTCGAAGATTAGGGTCGAGGACGACCAACTCGTGGCCCCTTCTGGATCTATTAACCCCGTCAGGGCCGATGATAGATCTAGGAGGGCCATTGATCCAGAGTCATAAATGGTCTGAGATCGATATCAACTGTACAGTGCAGTCTGGAGGGGGAATGGATCTAGGCGTCACCCCGCAAGGAACAAGAAGAGAAGCGATCGAGGGCCCGTTGGCCGAGGTGTGATAAGAAAGAATGGGTTCGATAGGCCACTCTTGGGTAGGAAAACACCGTGGTTGTCGGAATACAACTTCAATGTGAATGCTGCCAGCATCATGTAAGCGATAGGGCACATCAAAAGAGACTAAGTGGCCCCGACCATTGATGTCATATCCTACCCAGAGAGATCTTAATTTGATGTGAAAGTATCACGGCACTCACGGTCACAGGACTGAAGATTGCCAACAGTTAAGAGAAGAAGTTGCCCAATTATTCAACAAGGGGCACCTTAGAGAATTCCTAAGCCAGCGAGACAAAAACCACTTCAGGAACAGGGACGCCAACAAACAGGTCGAAGAAAAGGAGCCTTAGCACGTCATCAACATGATAATCGGAGGAGTCGACGTTCCTCAAGGACAAATGATAAAACGCATTAAAGTATCTATTACAAGGGAAAAATGCAGTCGAGGCTATGTTTTGGAGGGAGCCATTTCGTTCAGCAACAAAGATGCCAAATCGTAGAGCCACACAATGATTGAGTGGTAATATCCGTACTTATCAATAAATCTCGAGTAAAATGTGTGCTAATTGTTCCTATTAGCTCGGCCAACATCATCATAACAAGGGTCGTAGAGCAATTGGGGTTACATGACCAAATTATGCTGGCTGTCCGGGTACTGAACATGTTTAACATGGCATGCGAGACCCCAAAATGAGAGATAACCTTGCGAGTGAACAACGCCAGGACAATCCAAGAAATAAAATTCTACGTGATCGAAGGGGACATGAGGTGCAACTCTCAATTGGGAAGGCCATGTGTCCACAACATGAGGGCGATAACCCGGACATTGCACCAGGAGTTGAAATTTCCCACACCGAGGGGAGTCAAATTTGTCTACGACGAATAGTCGGCTGCAGGGAGATGTTTGTCGTGCACGAGATAATCCCAGTGCATGCTGATTACTTTGCTTGGTCGCATCCTGACATGACAGGGATCCCATAACCACTCACAAGCTTAGCTTGGACCCGAAGTTCCATACGGTTAAGCAAAAGAGTAGAGCACAGTTCGAGATCAAACATGTATTCATCAAGGATGAGGTATCCAAACTACTAAAAATAGGATCCATCCAGGAAGTCAGATACCCATATTGGTTAGCTAACGTAGTGGTACCACCTAAAATGGGAAATAAACTAAGGATGTGTGTGGATTATACTGACCAAGACAAAGCATTCCTTAAGGATTCATTCCCCTTGCCTAACATTGATCGAATGATCGACGCGACGGTCGGGAACGAGATACTCAGTTTTCTCGACGCTTAATCCGAATACAACCAAATTCTGATGGACCCGGGTGACCAAGAAAAAGACTTCTTTCATAACCAAATTAGGCATCTACTGCTATGATGAAATGTCGTTTGGATTAAACAATGCCAGTGCCACCTACCAACGCCTAGTAAACCGATGTTCGAAGAACAAATAGGGAAAACAATGGAAGTTTATATTGACGATATGTTGGTCAAGTCCCTGCGAGCAGAGGACCATTTGAAACATTTGCAGGAAACCTTCAATGTCCTAAGAAATTACAACGTGAAGCTAAACCCGAAGAAGTGCGCATTCATGGTCGGCTCGGACAAATTCTTCGAGTTCATGGTGTCCAATCGGGGGATAGATATCAACCCCGACAAGATATAGGCCATAGAGGACATCACCATAGGGGGACAATATTAAGGAAGTTCAAAGATTGACCGGGCGTATAGCCACATTAAGCCGGTTAATGTCGAGGTCCTCAAATAAGAGCCATTGATTCTTATCACTATTGAAAAAGAAGAATAAATTTTCCTAGACTCCGGAATGCCAACAAGCTTTAGAAGTACTTAAATGGTACATGTCAAGTCCCCC
This sequence comes from Nicotiana obtusifolia, assembly GCA_002018475.1. Lineage (NCBI taxonomy): Eukaryota > Viridiplantae > Streptophyta > Magnoliopsida > Solanales > Solanaceae > Nicotiana > Nicotiana obtusifolia. Next base: position 21,546 of record MCJB01048396.1, on the reverse strand, counting down.
CCTGCTGCACACTCTGAAGGCATACGAACATCTAACCTTTACTTGGTAGTTTTTGAGGTAATGGTATGTGGTGTCTTGGTACGGAAGGAAGAAGGTACGCAATTTCCTATTTACAATGTCAATAAAACTCTAGGCGATGTCGAATCGAGGTATCTTCACATGGAAAAGTTGGAACTCGCTTTGATAAGCGCTTCTAGGAAGCTAAAGTCATACTTTCAATGCCATCCTATATGTGTCGTAACCTTTTACCCACTGAGGAATATAATGCATAAGCCCGAGCTTTTAGGACAGTTGGCCTAATGGGTCGTGGAGATTAGCGGGTACACTTCATGTACCGACCCCGAACTGCCATAAAAATCATAGATTTTGGCACACTTCGTGGCCGACTTTATGCTGGCATTAATACCCAGAGTCAAAAAGGAATTATTGCTCACCTCAAGGACTAATTTGAGAATCTAGACCCTATTCAACAACAGTGCCTCCAATGCAAAAGGGTCTTAACTCAGTACAGTGTTAAGACCGCCTGCAGGAAACGTGATCTGGTACTCTATTGGAACTGTAAAATTGACAAACAATGAAGCCGAGTATGAGGCCATGATTGCAGGTCTGGAACTTGCTACGATCCTTGTGGCCCGTGTGATCGAGGCCAAATGTGACTCCCTCCTCGTTTTAAATCAAGTCAATAAAATGTTCGAAGTAAAAGAAGAATGGACGCGGAGGTACTTGGATAAGTTGCAGGTGAACCTGCATCAATTCAAGGAAAGGACTCTGAAGCATGTACCCCAAGATCAAAATAGTGAGGCCGATGCACTGACCAAATTAGTGTCGTTTGTCTATTCCGATGAATTCAGTTCGGGGACAATGGTACAACTGATGCACTCGTTGGTCGAAGAAGGTCACGCCAAAGTAAAACTCGACAAGTTTGACTTGGAATTGGAGAAAAAAATACATAGACTACCTGAAGACTGGAAAATTACCTTCGGATCCCAAGGAATCGAGAACACTATGCACCAAGGCTACCAAATTTTGCTTAGTCGAAGGGTCATTGTTCAGTAGATCCTTCTTCGGTCTACTGGCCAGATGCTTAGGGCCGGGAGAGACTGAATATGCCATGAGAGAAGATGAAAAGGGCACTTTGGGGAACTATTCCCGGGCAGAATCCTTATTTAGGAAGCTATTTGGAGCTGGCTATTACTGAATTTTTATGACCCGTAATTTCGTATGCTAGATTACGCTGTAAGATAGCCTATATGTATAGAGCCTAGAACCGGAAAATAGTTCAGAAAGTCAAGAAAAGAGCAAAAGGCTTCGCCAAGATGGGAATGCGGTCGCAAAACCCACATGCGAGCCGCATTCGTCACACTGAAATCGCAGACCAAGACAAATTTCTGGACAAAAACCAGTGCCAGAAATTCGGTCATAAGTGTGATCGCATTTATGAAATGTGGACCACATATTACACATAATGTATCGCAAACTAAGATAGATTTCTGGGCAGAAATCTGTGTCAGGAATGCGACCAGTATGCTATCGCATACTGAAAATGCGGACCGCAAATCTGACGTTCTTCATCGCGTAGTGAGACAGATTTCTGGGCTATGTTTCGCGTCCAAAATGTGAACCGCATGTTGGTTCTGCGATGGAAATGCGGTCGCAGATGTGAAAGCGTCAGACACGTGTATCACTTATTAACTGACCTATAAAAGGGTCCTAGACTAGTTCTTTCTTCATTTTCTGAAAACCCCAAAGCCAAGAGGAACCACCTGCGACCCCTTCTCCATGTCCCATATAAACTTTAACCAAACTCCTTTCAAGTTCTAAATTAGGGAGAGAACCTGAAGATGAAAGAATTAGGGAAAAGCCCAAGCTGATTTTCCTCCTTCTTCAAGCCCTAATTGAGAGTGAAACCTAGAAGTTGAAGAACCAATGAAAAAGGGCTGAGTTATCCGACATGCAAGGTAAGTTACTACTCCCTTTCATGCATTCTTTCTCTTGGGAATTCATGGTATTCCATTCTATGCATGTAAGAACTCATGGGATGGTGATTGGAAGCCATGAGTTCAAGTTAATTACTAATAATGGACTGGGTTATGATTGTTTTGGGTTGCTATTGAGTTGCATGTCTTACTACCACTGTTGTGGAGTTTCGGAGGAAGAGGGGTGTGGAGGAACACCATATAAATTTAGGGCTGAAGTTGATTATAACCATAACGTTTAGAAAATAACGATAAGATCGTTCTTTCATTGTACACTAAGCAAATTCTGACTGTGCGAAGCTTGAAATTGACGCAGAGAATACCAGGTATGTAAGACCATCCCTTTCCTTCTTTTGCATGACTCCGTTTATACATGATACAACGAACGAGCCCCCAAAAAGATACTCTACTCTTAGAAGGTAGGAGTGCTTATATTGTTTCCCCTCTCAAAGGAGGATTGATATGTTGTTATTTCTTCGACCTTACGTCACCATGAAAGTATGATTCATATGAGTCCAGCATGCATTATCTAATTTACTTTACCGCGCCACGCTATTGTCGGCCGGGCAGGCACCTATTATGCAAATATATGTTTTACTCTACTTAGTCGCGCTATAGACGACAGTAATTTTACTTTACCGCGCCGCGCTATAACCGGCCGGGCAGGCACCGATTGTGCAGCCACTGATCAGTTGGGTATGATGATGAGGAGGCGTATATATGTGATAATGACGAGGCCGACAGAGGCGTATATATGTATATATATATATATATATATACACACATATATGTATATGCATATGCACGTCGGGCATGACATGGTTATTCGCCCTCAGAGGCATTCAGATAGTACAGGTTGTATGTTTCTTATCCTGATGCTTATTACTGTTCTTACGTTATGTTTCCAGTACTTTATCCGTGTGGACGCTGCATGTCGTGCTGCAGGTCCAGGCAGACATATAGACGAGGCTACCCCACCGCAGTAAGCTATCCAGTTCAGCAGATGTTGGCGAGATCCCTCCTTCGGACTTGCCGTAGTCTTGGTATGCATTTTGTCATAGGAATTATGGGCATGTCGGGGCCCTGTTCCGATACAGGTTGCATCATGTATGTTCTTGTAGAGGCTGATAGACAAGAATTGGGTTATGTATAGATAATGGGATGACTTATGTACAGTTGGAACTGCCTTGTCGGCGAACGTATGTATTTTGTTGTATAGTTTTGCATTGCAACCTCGTTGGCATATTATGTATATAAGTATGTTCGTATCATGGTATGATATTTCAGTTCATTATGATTTTTTTCGAGATTGTATGTGTATGGCAAGCCTTATAGATAATAAGGAAAGTTAGATGAAGGGTACGCTGGCGCTCGCTAAGTAGGGTCCGGTGCCTGTCGCGGCCCTCCGGCTTGGGTCGTAGCAGATTTGGTATCAGAGCAGGTCGTGTCCTAGGGATTATCTATAAGCCGTGTCTAGTAGAGTCCTGATTATGGGTGTGTAGCGCGCCACATTTTATAATCAGGAGGCTGCTTGACACTTAGGATTGTTACGTTCTTTCTAAATCTAGATCGTGGGTAGAGCTGAGTCGCAAGTGTTTGTCTCTAATATTCGCCTTGTTTTCCTACAGCGATGCCTACGACTAGGAAGCAAACAAGTAGTAGACGGCTTGGTACAGATGCGAGAGAGGGTAGCAGTCAGGCGCCCTAAGCTGAAGAAGGGGACCTCATCTACTCCGCCTTCTTCAGAGGATATTAGAAGCCACCCAGCATCTCCAGTTCCTTTATCTGGTACTACAAACCAGGATTTGCAAACTGTAGTACAATTGTTGACTAGCTTTGTAGCTTTTCTGACTCAGAGGCAAAACACCAGTGCTGCTGATGAGCCGGTTAATGCTAGAGTTCGTGATTTTATTAATCTTGATCCCCCAGTGTTTACCGGGTCTGATCCCAAGGAGGAGCTACAGACTTTTATTGACCAGATACATCGCACACTACGGGTTAAGCATGCTAGTGATACGTAGGCAGTAGAGTTGGCTTCTTATCGGTTGCGGGATTTAGCAGTTTTCTGGTATGATAGTTGGGAAAGATCCAGGGGTCCGAATGCTTCCCCACCTGTGTGGAAGGAATTTTCTAAGGCATTTCTTCGTCACTACCTGCCAGTTGAGGTACGACGAGCCAGAGCTGATAAATTCTTGAACCTTAAACAAGGTAATATGAGTGTGCGAGAGTACAGTATGCAGTTTGATTCTTTGGCAAGGTATGCTCCCCACATGATGGCCGAGATGGGTGATAGGGTTCATTTGTTTGTGAATGGATTGGGACCACATCTGATAAATGAGTGCATGACAGCATCCTTGATATAGGGCATGGATATTTCTCGTATTCAGGCTTATGCCCAGACATTAGAGGATCGTAAGCGCTAGCAAAGAGTAGACAGGGAGTAGGATAGGGGCCAGCATAAGAGGACGAGATTTGCAGGGTATTCTTGTGACTTCAGAAGTAGTGGCAGGCCCCAGTTTTTTGAGGAGTTCGGCACCACCTGTAACTAGTGCTCCTCCAAAATTTCAGAGACCTCGATATGATCGACTTACCCATTCGGGCCCAGGTCAGAGTTCACGGGCATCAGGCTCGCAACATCACAGGGATACCAGTCAGCCGAGACCCCTCACACCATGTTGTGATCAGTGTGGCAGGGCCCATTCTGGACTATGCCGTCGAGGTTCTGATGCATGTTATTTTTAGGACAGCCTGGTCATATGATGCGTGATTGTCCTAATAGAGTAGGTGGTGGAATGGCTCAACTGACGGGATCTTTGTCTGGTACTTCCTCATCTATTCGACCTCCAGCACGGGGTTTTCAGCAGCCAGCAGGTTGTGGTAGAGGTAGAGGTGCAGTGAAGAATTCGAATGGTATTCAGAATCGAATATATGCTCTAGCAGGTCGACAGGATCTCGAGTCATCTCCGGATGTCGTTACAGGTATATTATCAGTGCTTTCTTATGATGTATATGCATTGATTGATCCCGGGTCTACATTATCATATGTTACACCTCTTGTGGCTGATAAGTTTGATGTCGAACCTGAATTAATAAGCAAACCATTTGCGGTATCTACTCCAATAGGATATTCTGTGGTTGTCAAGAGAGTATATAGAGGTTGCACCGTGACGATTGTAGTCGTCAAACCTCGGCAAATTTATTTGAGTTAGAAATGATTGATTTCGATGTAATAACGGGAATGGATTGGTTGGCTTCATGTTATGCAAATGTTGACTGTCATACGAAGACAGTTAGATTTCAATTTCCTGCTGAACCCATCCTTGAATGGAAGGGGAACATTGCTACGCCGAAAGGTAGGTTTATTTCCTACCTTAAGGCAAGGAAGGTGATCTCAAAGGGTTACATCTATCATCTCGTCCGTGTGATGGATGAGGAGGCAAAGTCACCTACTCTAAAATCAATCCCCGTGGTCAGTGAATTCCCAGATGTTTTCCCAGATGAACTCCCAGGTCTTCCTCTTGAAAGGGAAATTTTATCATAATTTTCTAATCAACCCCCTTCTGGATTGGTTTATGAGATATGAGAGAGGGCCAAAATACTTTGATTTCTTATGTTTTGCAAACAAGATCACACCTTACGTAGCAACATGCTAATTAAAATAGATTTATCAATATTAGAATCTAGATGATTAATACTAATTATTCAACAAATTTGATTGGTTGATACGAGTTGATTTTCTGTTACGGTAAATTGATGAAACAATAGCCAGTCCAATGGTTGCTTCAGCGGCTGCAATAGCTATAACAAAAATTGAGAAAATGTCTCCTTTTAATTGACGATTATCAAAAAAATCAGAAAATGTTACAAAATTTATATTAACCGCATTCAATATAAGTTGAAGCCGAAAAAGTATGGTAGTGACTAGATGACATGTTAAGAATAACTTTAGTATAAAATGATAAAATTGGAATAACATGTATAGAGATTAAAGGGAATAAATTGTTTAGAATATATGAATATGATGAATACTTATTTGTTAGATAATAATCAACAATATAAGATAGTGATACTATATCTACTTATGTATTGCCTGCTACTCAACTAATCTCTATCCCTCCATATAGAATGGCCCTAGCAGAATTGCGAGAGTTGAAGTTGCAATTAAAAGATTTGCTGGATAAGGGCTTTATTAGGCCTAGCACTTCACCTTGGGGTGCGCCAGTCTTGTTCGTGCGAAAGAAAGACGGGTCGTTAAGGATGTGTATTGATTAGCGACAGTTGAATAAGATTACTATAAAGAATAAATATCCACTTCCAAGGATTGACGACCTGTTTGACCAACTTCAGGGTGCCAAATATTTTTCAAAGATTGACCTACGTTCAGGATATTTTCAGTTGAGAGTCAAGGAGAAGGATATTCCAAAGATAGCCTTCCGGAGAAGATATGGGCATTTTGAGTTCATAGCAATGTCGTTCGGGCTAACAAATGCCCTGGAAACCTTTATGGATCTCATGAACACTGTATTCAGGCCTTATCTTGATGTGTTCGTGGTTGTATTCATCGATGATATTCTGGAGTATTCTCGTTCAGAGACAGAACATATGGTCCACTTGCGGATAGTATTACAGACCCTACGGGATCGCAAGCTATATGTGAAGTTCTCCAAATGTGAATTCTTGCTGAATTCAGTAGCATTCCTAGGCCACGTGATATCTGACGAGGGTATTAGTGTCGACACTCAGAAATCGATGCAGTGAAGGATTGGCCAAGACCCACAACACCGTCAGAAGTTCACAGTTTTCTAGGACTGGCACGATATTGTAGGAGGTTTGTAGAAGGGTTTTCCTCTTTATTGGCACCGTTGACTAAGCTAACACGGAAATCTACCAAATTCCAATGGTCCGACGCGTGTGAACATAACTTCCAGGAGCTAAAGAATCGGTTGATCTCCGCGCCAGTGCTTACTCTCCTAGAAGGAACAGAAGGATATGTGGTATATTGTGATGCTTCAGGTGTAGGTTTGGGATGCGTGATGATGCAACATGGGAAGGTGATTGCATATGCATCACGGCAATTGAAAAAGCATGAAAAGAACCCATGATTTGGAATTAGCTGCAGTAATATATGCTTTGAAAATATGGCGGCACTACTTGTACGGTGTCCATGTTGACATCTACACAGATCACAAGAGTTTGCAATACCTCTTCAGTCAGAAGGAGTTGAATTTGAGACAATGACGTTGGCTCGAGTTACTGAAAGACTACGACGTCGAGATATTGTATCATCCGGGTAAAGCCAATGTTGTGGCAGACGCCCTCAGTCGTAAGTCAATGGGAAGCTTAGTACACGTCGAAGTGGGTAGAAGGGATTTGACTAAAGAGCTTCATCATCTGGCCAATATAAGAATCAAGTTGATAGACTCCGAGGATGGAGGTGTTACTGTGCAAATGCATCAGAATCATCTCTCGTAGCCGAGGTAAAAGCACGACAGTATGAAGACCCTAACTTGGTACAGTTGAGAGAGGGCATTCAGCAGGGAAAATTTTTAGCTTTTGAGATTGTAGGGGATGGAACACTGAGGTGCCAAGCCGATTATGTGTGCCTAATATGGTAGGGTTACGAGAAAAGATTATGAGGGAAATTCATCAATCCCGATATTCCATCCATCCCGGTTCGATAAAGATGTATCATGATGTCAAGGAGCAGTATTGTTGGGATAGTATGAAGAAGTCTATTGTAGAATTTGTAGCCCAGCGTCCCAATTGTCAACAGGTAAAGATAGAACATAAAAAACCAGGTGGATTGCTTCAGGGAATAGAGGTTCCAACCTGGAAATGGGAGGTGATTAATATGGACTTCGTTGTTGGATTACCTCGCCCTTATCATAAGTACGACTCCATCTGGGTGATAGTGGATCAGCTTACCAAATGTGCCCACTTTCTGCCGGTCAAGACAACCTACACAGTTGAGGAATATGCAAAGCTGTATATCAAGGAGATTGTTAGAGTTCATGGTGTGCCAGTGTCTATTATATCAGACCGAGGAGCTCAATTCACAGCTAACTTTTGGTGGTCTTTTCAGAAAGGTTTGGGCATGCAGGTAAATCTCAGCACGGCTTTTCATCCGCAAACTGACGGACAGGCTGAACGTACCATTCAGACACTTGAATACATGCTACGGGCATGTGTCTTGGATTTTAAAGGGAGTTGGGATGACCATCTTCCACTCGTAGAATTTTCCTACAATAATAGCTACCACTCCAGTATTAAGATGGCCCCACACGAGGCACTATATGGGAGGAGATGTAGATCACCAGTTGGATGGTTCGAAGTTGGTGAAACTGAGTTATATGGGCCAGATTTGATCCACCAAGCCATTGAGAAGGTGAAGATGATACAGAGTTTGAATTTGGTGATTGGGTGTTCCTGAGAATCTCACCAATGAAGGGTGTCATGCGGTTCGGGAAGAAAGGTAAACTGAGTCCAAGGTATATCAGTCCGTATAAAGTTCTTCGACGAATTGGGCATGTTGCTTATGAGTTAGAATTGCCATCCGAATTGGAATTTGTCCATCCTGTATTCCATGTATCCATGTTGAGGAAATGTATCGGAGATCCTTCTCGGGTCGTCCCCATCAAAGATGTGCAGGTTACAGAGGACCTATCCTATGAAGAAATACTAGTAGCTATACTAGACCGACAAGTCCATAAGCTAAGACAAAGGATGTAGCTTCTGTTAAGGTGTTATGGAGGAACAAACACACGGAAGAAATAACATGGGAAGCGGAGGAAGACATGTCTAAATATCCGTACCTGTTCCAGAATGGAGATAATGAGGATGCCGAGGAAACTCAGAATGCAGTGAAAGGAGAAACGTCCTTACGAGGTAAGCAATAACTTGAAAATAATCTTTCTTAGTGCAAAAAGATAATATGCTGGTAATATACATGCCCATAAGTTGCATACTCTTGTAAGACTGTACGTTAAGTAAAATCCCCGTGAACCTTTACATTCAAAGACGAATGTTCCTAAGGGGGGGGGGGGGAGAGTGTTACGACCCGTAATTTTGTATGCTAGATTGCGCTGTAAGATAGTCTATATGTATAGATCCTAGAACCGGAAAATAGTTCAGAAAGTCAAGAAAAGAGCAAAAGGCTTCGCCAAGATGGGAATGCGGTCGTAAAACCCATATGCGAGCCGCATTCCTCACACTGAAATCGCAGACCAAGACAGATTTCTGGACAAAAACCAGTGCCAGAAATGCGGTCATAAGTGCGATCATATTTATGAAATGCGGACCGCATATTACACATAATGTATCGCAAACTGAGACAGATTTCTGGGCAGAAATTTGTGTCAGGAATGCGACCAGCATGCGATCGCATACTGAAAATGTGGACCTCAAATCTAACATTCTTCATCGCATAATGAGACAGTTTTCTAGGCTAAGTTTCGCGTCCAAATTGCGAACCGCATGTTGGTTCTGCGATGGAAATGCGGTCGCAGATGTGAAAGCGTCAGACACGTGTATCACTTATTGACTGACCTATAAAAGGGGCCTAGACCTGTTCTTTCTTCATTTTCTAAAAACCCCAAAGCCAAGAGGAACCACCTGCGACCCCTTCTCCAAGTCCCACACAAACTTTAACCAATTTCTCCTCCTTTCAAGTTCTAAATTGGGGAGAGAACTTGAAGATTTAAGAATTAGGGAAAAGCCCTAGCTGATTTTCCTCCTTCTCCAAGCCCTAATTGAGAGTGAAACCTAGAAGTTGAAGAACCGATGAAAAAGGGCTGAGTTATCCAACATGCAAGGTAAGTTACTACTCCCTTTCATGCATACTTTCTCTTAGGAATTCATGGTATTCCATTCTATGAATATAAGAACTCATGGGATGGTGATTGAAAGCCATGAGTTCAAGTTAATTACTGATAATGGACTAGGTTATGGTTGTTTTGGGTTGCTATTGAGTTGCATGTCTTACTACCATTGTTGTGGAGTTTTGGAGGAAGAAGGGTGTGGAGGAACACCATATAAATTTAGGGTTGAAGTTGATTATAACCACAACGTTTAGAAAATAACGATAAGATCGTTCTTTCATTGTACACTAAGCAAATTCTGACTGTGCGAAGCTTGAAATTGACGCAGAGAATACCAGGTATGTAAGACCATCCCTTTCCTTCTTTTGTACGACTCCGTTTATACATGATACAACGAACGAGCCCCCAAAAAGATACTCTACTCTTAGAAGGTAGGAGTGCTTATATTGTTTCCCCTCTCAAAGGAGGATTGATATGTTGTTATTTCTTCGACCTTACGTCACCATGAAAGTATGATTCATATGAGTCCAGCATGCATTATCTAATTTACTTTACCGCGTCGCGCTATAGTCGGCCGGGCAGGCACCTATTGTGCAAATATATGTTTTAATCTACTTAGTCGCGCTAATCTAACCTTTGTGCTGAAAGCAGTGATGAGTTAAAGTATTACAGTCCACAAACGGTATTAACAGTATGGAAATTATGAAAAATATTACAGTGATATCTCATTAATTCATAATCTACAAGTAAAGGTACAAGAATTTAGACATGCTTTCAGGTTTTGCAAAAAAAAAAACATTACAAAGAATAGGGCAAATCCAGCCCAAATGTAAATAACTACTAGCGTTGTGCCCACTATGGATGTGCAGACTCCGGAGGGGCCAATCCAGCACAAGCGCTATAATAAGCCAAATCCTGGCATGAATCAATAAACTCTGATGCGGCATGCAGCCTGATCCCATGAATATCACTCACAATGGACTATCAGCCTCACTCAGTCATTAATCTCTCTAGTCTCTCGGGCTCACAAGAATCATCATAATTAGCCCAAACAATGATGAAATGATATCAATAAAGGACAACAAAGGCGGAGACATATTATGCAAGTAATAGCTGTGACTGAGTACAAATGAAAAATTAGGCAAATAATTCAACATATAACACGACCTCCATGGGTCCTAGTAATACCAACACGGAGCCTATGCAGGGTTTCTAACATGAGTGGTACCTCAATTGCTCTAAGACATGGTGAAAATACAGCTCCACGAAATTGACCAAGTCATAATGTTTACGGTGCACGCCCACACGCCCGTCACCTTGCATGTGCATCAGCTCAACAATAATCACATAACACGTATTTCGGGGTTTCATATCCTCAGGACCAAGTTTAGAAGTGCAACTAACCTCAAACTGTGCAAATTCCTACTCCGACAAGCCCTTGCCTTGTGAAACGGCCTCTAAATGCCTCAAATCTAACCACAAACAGTTCGATACAATCAACACAAGCTAAAGGAATCAATTCCATAAGAAATACTTAGTTTTTAGTCAAACTTCAAAAAAAGTCAACTCAAAAGTGGACCCTCAGGCCCACGTCTCGGAATCCGATAAAAGTCACAAAATCCGAACACCTATTCAACCACGAGTCAACCCATACCAAAATTAATCAAATCCAATACCAAAATCTCGATCAAATCCCCAAAATTCGGCCTAAGAACTTTCTTCCATTTTCCCCAAATGTTCCAACCCAAATCATTAATTAAATGATGAAATCAAAGACATAAACATGGAATTTAACAAACTAAGTAAGATTCACTTACCCCCGTCACTCTCTTGAAAATCTCTCCAAGAATCGCCTCCAACCAAGCTCCCAAAATCAAATTTGTGATATGAACTCAAACCCTTGATTTGAAATATTTAAGTTCTGCCCACAAGACCCTTCATCGCGATCGTGGAAAAGCCTTCGCGATCGCGAAGCACATCTCAGCTACCCAGAAAATTTAATCTTACGCGAACGTGACACTACACCTGTGAACGCAAACCACTGCCTCCTCAGACCTACGCGATCGTATCCCTCTTCATGCGATCACGAAGAACAAACACATGGACTCATCTCCTACCTCATTTACTCTTCGTGAATGTAGCCTAGCCACGCGTTCGCGATGCATAACTTCTCCAAGCTACGCGATCGCAACCCTCTTCACGCGAACACGTAGAGCAAAGTCCTCTACTGCCTAATAAAGCATACACGATCGCGGACCTATCCACGCGATCGCGTATAAGGAAATCAGATCAGAGACACCAATAAACTTCAGCCAATCTCCAAGTCCAAAATTGATCCGTTAACCATCCGAAATCCACCAGAGGCCCCCAGGACCTCAACCAAACCCACCAAAAAGTCCTAAAACATCATATGAACTCGTTCGAAGCATCAAGTCACATCAAACAATGCAAAAACCATGAATCGTGCATCGATTCAAGCCTAATTAACTTATCAACTTCCAACTTCTACATTCGACGTTGAAACCTATCAAATCAAGTCCGATTGACCTCAAATTTTGCACACAAGTCACGAATAACACAACGGATCTATTCCAACTCTCGGAACCCCAATCCGAGCCTAGTAACCACAAAGTCAACTCTCAGTCAAACTTTTAAATTTCTAAAGCTTCTAATTTTTTAACTTTCGCCGTTTCAAGCCTAATTAAACTATGACCTCCAAATAACTATCAGGACCCGCTCCTAAGTCCAAAATCATCCAACGGAGCTAACGGAACCATCGAAACTCCATTCCTGAGTCATTTACACAAAATTCACATCCGGTCATCCTTTTCAATTTAAGCTTTCAACTCTCGAGACTAAGTGTCTCATCACATTCTGAAACATCCCCGGAACTGAACCAACTGCCTTGGAAAGTCACATAGCAACTATTAAGACGGGGCTACAACTCTCAAAACGACCGGTCGGGTCGTTACAGAAATCAATAACACAGGAGCGTAACATGTCCTCTAAGATCTAAATAGTGCGCTCGGGCTGCCCGTTTGTCTAAGAATGAAATGTGGTACTTAGATCGACCCGTGTGCACAACTCACGCTGCATGGATCTCCAAAAGTGCGATGTAAACTATGTGCGTCGTCAGAAATAATGAAAATGGGCACGTCGTGCAGGCGGATAATCTCCTGGATGTAAATCTGAGCCAATTGCTCGAAAGAATATGAAGTCGCCACCAGAACAAAGTGTGCGGACTTAGTCAACTAGTCCACAATAGCTCAGACTACGTCATACTTCGTGAAGGTCCGTGGCAAGCACTACAAAATTCATGGTGATGTGCTCCCACTTTCACTTTGGTATCTCCAATCTCTGGGTCAATCCACCAGATTTTTGATGCTCATACTTCACCTATTGAAAATTCAAACACCGAGATATATATGCGACAATATCTTTCTTCATCCTTCGCCACCAATAGTGCTCTTTCAAGTCATGGTGCATCTTCGTGACATCTGGGTGAATGGAATAACGCGAGTTGTGCGCCTTCTCAAGAGATCAACTCTCTCAACCTATCTGTACTTGCAACACATATCTGGCCCTGAATCCACATAACACCATCATGACCAATCACAACTTCTATGGCACCACCTCACTACACCATATCCTTCAATACCAACAACTGAGGATCATCAAACTCGCGAGCTTTGATATGCTCCAATAACGATGATTGTGCCACAACACAAGCTAGAACTCCTGTAGGCTATGAAATAGCAAATCTCACGAACCGACTGGCCAAAGCCTGAACATCTATGGCTAGTGGCCTCTCTGCTACCGGCAAGTATGCCAAACTGCCCATGCTCTCTGCCTTCCTACTCAATGCATCGACCACTACATTGGCATTCCCCAGATGATATAATATGGTGATATCATAGTCTTTCAACAACTCCAGCCATCTCTAATGTTGTAAATTAAGGTCTTTCTGCTTGAACAGGTTCTAGAGACTTCAATGGTCGGTATAGACCTCAAGTGGAATGACGTATACATAGTGCCTCCAAATCTTCTGCGTGTGAGCAACGGCTGCCCATTCTAAGTCATGAAAGAAGTAATTCTTCTCATGAACCTTAGATTATTGAGACGTGTAGGAAATCACCCTACCGTCCTACACAATACTACGCCAAGCCCAATACACGATGCATCACAATACACGGTGTATGATCCCAAACTTGTAGGCAATAACAACATTGAGGATGTAGTCAATCCAGTCTTGATCTTCTGAAAGATCAACTCACACTCCTTGGACCATCTAAAGTGAGCGCCCTTCTAGGTCAACTTGGTCGATGGGGCTAAGATAGATGAGAACCCCTCCACGAATCAGTGATGATAACCCGCCAAATCTGAGAATCTCCGTATCTCTATAGCTGAAGTAGGTTTAGGCCAGTTCTGAACTACCTCTATCTTCTTAGGATCCACTTTAATGCCCTCGGAAGATACCACATGGCCCGAAAAGGCAATCGAGTCCAACCAGAACTCACACCTTGAAAACATGTCATATAACTGATGATCCCTCAGAGGCTGAAGTACGATCCGCAGATGCTTCTCATGCTCCTCTCAATTATAGGAGTAAACCAAAATATCATCAAATGAAGATGATCACAAAAGAATCCAAATAGGGTATGAACACCTGGTTCATTAAATCCATAAAGGTTGTTAGAGCATTCGTCAAGCCAAATGATATCACAAAGAACTCATAGTGACCATACCGAGTTCGAAAAGTTGTCTTAGGGACATCTGATGCCCTAATCTTACACTGATGGTAGCCATACCTCAAATCAATCTTCATAATTTGGGGGGTGCGGAATTCATTTTATTATATTAAGGGTTAGGAAAGGCTTTTTTGTAGTATTCTTCTTTTAGTGGTATTAATCAATTTGGGGGGTGCGGAATTCATTTTATTATCTTTATTCATATACATAAGTATCTTTTACAATATCTTTTAATAAATAGCTCTGATACCAATTTGGGGGTGCGGAATTCATTTTATTATCTATTAATTTTTAGGGAAGGCTTTTTTGTAGTATTCTTCTTTTAGTGGTATTAATCTTCTTATTTCTTTAATGGTTTCATTAATAAATTCTAAATATTCTATATCATGTGTTCTAAGGTAGTCTGATATTGTCACGACCCAAAATCCCAACCATGATCGTGGTGGCGCCTCTCATGAAGACAAGGCCAGCCAATTCAACTAAACTTCATTCAAACAGTTAAACAATACAAAATAATATAAGTACGATTTAATAACAGCAATTTGCGACAAAATACAGTGAACCATCCCGACTACAGCCCGAACCGGGGTGTCACAAAGTCATGAGCAACTAATGAAAATCCTAATAATAAGATTACTAATACAATATCTTGGCACAATTGTTCGAAGATACTGGAAATAACAAGATAAAAGAGATACGGGGCTGCGGACGCCAACAGCTACCTCGTAATCTTTGAATCGCCGCTTTGACAGTAGTAATCAGCGTCTCGGAGCGGAACCGATAACGCCTGAATCTGCACACATGGTGCAGGGAGTAATGTAAGTACTTCCAACTCAGTGAGTAATACATATAAATAATAACTGAAAGTAAGAAACACATAAGACTTAGAGAAATCCACGATGGAACAGTAATAACATGTAACATCTCAAATAGATAACATGACGTAAACGAAACAACACCAACACAACCAAAAATGCAATGCAATGCAATGCAATTAAATGCAATGCAACTCATGACTATCGTGGCGGCGTGCCACCCGTTCCCTAGGTACCCGGCGCTTACTGTGGAGGGGTTCAGTAGCACAATATCTCGTGACGGCGTGTCACCCGATACATGCACATTACGTCTCATGGCGGCGTGCCACCCGCTCCATTAAAATCAAATCCCGTGGCGGCGTGCCACCCGCTCCATTAAAATCAAATCCCGTGGCGGCGTGCCACCCGATCCATTAAAATCAAATCCCGTGGCGGCGTGCCACCCGATCCATAAAAAAAATCATTTGAAAACATCATTTAATTTTCAAAATTGAGTTCAAATAATGATTCAAATCAGTGACAAATACCCCTTCAGGGTTTACATAACTGGCACGAAGCCCAAATATGATTTCAGTATACAGTGATAAATACCCCTGAAGGGTTCACATAATCGGCAAGAAGCCCAAAATATGGCAAGCAGCCCAAATCATGATGATATCAAACAGGTTTCAATCAAATATGTAATAAAATCATAAATCGGGATGGACAAAGCCCCAATCCCCAGTAGTAAACAACCCCATGCTCATTATCGAGCATGTGCCTCAACTCAATACAGCATTACGATGTGCAATCCGGGGTTTCAAACCCTCAGAACATCATTTACAAACATTACTCACCTCAAACCGGCTAAATCCTTAGCCCACGACGCCTTTGCCTTTCAAATTGGCCTTCACGTGCGTCAAATCTCCAATCGATTCTCCTTGAATCCCTCGTTAATTTCTTTCAAGAACCTCCAAAAATGAACAACTATGGGTGAAACTATACCCAAAATCGGACAAAATAGGGCTTAAAACATTCTGCCCAGGCTTCATGGAGTTGTACCTTGCGTTGTGCAGGTTGTACACCCTCTTATCATTTTTTCCCTTGCTGTACACCTTCTATTAAAACGCTCATAACTCCTTGTGGAAATATCCGAATGAGCAACGGTTTGAATATTTAGAAACTAGACTCAAAGATCTTTCATTTGATAGGTTGTACACTACATAACTTTTTATATATTCCGAGATATGAGTTTATAAAATGCATCGAGAAGTTCTGTCAAAACTGCTCCACCAGCCAACTTCGACCAATCGTAACTTTCTGTATATATGTCCAAATGATGAATGCTTTATCATTCTGGAAACTAGATTCAAAGGACTACCAACAAGTCGTAAAACATATTACGGACTTAGTCGAGGCCTTAAATCACATCCAACAATGTTAAAAACACGAATCATACCCCAATTCAAGCCTAATGAAACTAATAAATTCCAACTTCTACATTCGATGCCGAAACCTATCAAATCGAGTCCGATTGACCTCAAATTTTTCACACAAGTCATAAATGACATAACGGACCTATGAACTTTTTCAAAACTGGATTCCGACCCCGATATCAAAAAGTCAACCCATCGGTCAAACTTTCCAAAAATCTTCTATTTTCCAACATTCGCCAAAATGCGTTGAATTGTCATACGTACTTCCAATTTCAAATCCGGACATACGCCTAAGTCCGAAATCACCATACGAAGCTATAGCAACTCTCGGAATTCCATTCCGACCCTCGGATCAAAATCTAGCCTAACAACCGGAAATCGCCAAAACACTAACTTCACCAATTCAAGCCTAATTCTATGCAGGACCTCCAAAACCAATTCCGATCACACTCCTAAGTCATAAATCATCTTACAAAACTAGTCGAATCATCGAAATTCACATCCGAGCCCTCTAACTCATTAGTCAACATCCGGTTGACTTTTTACAACTTAAACCTTCTTGAAAGAAACTAAGTGTCTCATTTCTTACCAAATCTACTCCGAACGCAAATCATTCAGCGTGATTACATAAAATACGGATAGCGAAACATAATAAAGCAGATATGGGGAGAACAGAGCGGTAACTCACGAGACGACTAGCTGGGTCGTCACATTTTCCCCCACTTAAACAAACATTCGTCCTCGAACGAGTCAAGAAACATACCTGAAGTCTCAAATAGGTGAGGGTATCTGCTCCGCATCTCCCGCTCGGTTTCCCAGGTAGCCTCCTCCACGGACCGACCTCTCCATTGAACTTTCACTGAAGCTATCTCCTTGGACCTCAACTTCCGAACCTGACGATCCAAAATTGCCACTGGCTCCACCTCATAGGTCAAATTATCATCCAACTGAATCGTGCTGAAGTCCAAAATATGAGACGGGTCTCCAATATACTTCCGGAGCATAGAAACATGAAATACTGGGTGAACACTCGACAGACTGGGTGGCAAAGCAAGCTCATAAGCCACCTTCCCGATCCTCCGAAGTACTTCAAACGACCCAATGAACCGAGGACTTAATTTCCCTTTCTTCCCGAATCTCATAACACCTTTCATGGGCGAAAC
>MCJB01048395.1:51256-87414 GCA_002018475.1 Nicotiana obtusifolia | reverse complement strand
GGCAGTTCATCCGGAGGGGAGTCGCTTGATGGGAAGACCCTCGCCTCTATGCGGGCCCATGTAGAAAAGCTCACATCCGAGCTAGAAGCTGCAAAGCAACGAGAGAAGGAGAGAGAAGAAAGACAGAAGAAGAAAGAAAAACGTAGAGATGCTCAGTATGCTGCTCTACGAAACCAGATCAAATCTCTCTTGGCTTCTGGCTCTTTTCCAATTCCCCCGTCACCTGAATCATCGCCGGATGGTCAGTTTGATGATGACAATTCATCCGGCGATGACGATGATGATGTAGATATGAGTAGACCTTGAATTGTAATAACAACTTATATAATGTATAAGTTCATTTGAACTTTAAACCTTATTGTTGTTTAATGTTGTTGTTTAATGTGTTGTTTATTGTAGTTGTTAGTATCGTTGTTGTTTGATGTAGTAGTTCTTGTTGTTGTTTTAATGGTTTCAAATGCATATTTTAGGAATTTAGTAAAACTGGCAGGGGGTGTAGCTGCCAAAACAGGCAGATTCTGAAAAAAATATACCAAAAATAGCGACCAACTTTGGTCGCCAGTTGGTCGCTATTTTGCTGGAAAAAAAAATTAATTCAGAAAATAGAGACCAACTTTGGTCGCAAAAAGCGACCAAAGTTGGTCGCCCAGCACAAAATACAAAAATAATATCTGAAATAAGCGACCATCTGTGGTCTCTTATTTCAGATATTAATTTTCTGTCTTTTTCAGTGGGCGACCAAAGTTGGTCGCTAATTAGCGACCAAGATTGGTCGCTTTTTGGAAGGGACCAACTAAATACTGACCAGACCATTATGGTCGCTTTTTGGTCGCTTTTGGGCAGATAGGGACCAACTTTGGTCGCTTTTTCCGTTCGCTTTTCACCTGATTTTTAGTAGTGTACCTTCATGGAGGATAGATATCAAGGAATTTTAATTTATTTCAATTTCTATTCTAGAAGGTTTGATGCAGATAGAGCATGAAGGCGATATTAGAGTTTATGAGTTTGCACATATATTGTATTAAAAATAATTGTGTGTTGATTGTTATCATTATAAGGTTCGCCTAAATTAAAGTGATCTACTAAAGTTTAAAGTTAAATGAGCCAAAAAGACTTCATAAAATATGTGGTCTTATGTGTAGATACTCGGATATTATTTCTAGTTTATTGATGGGTTAAATTAGAAATACATAAACTTGTGCACCTATTAAATGGGTTATGGTCCCTAAATCAGACGTAGGATTTTTTTTCTAACATCCCATCGCTGGAAAGAATAAAATGGCTTATGTCTTGGTATGGAAGACCGTAGATCGAAAGATACAGTAATCTCTGTGACACTCATGAATTTAAGTATGCTTCCGCATCTAATATTTCTTTTTAATAATTTGACATGATAGATTTTGAATAAAAGATGATAGTCTTTATCGTTAAAGTATTTTGGTTCTTACAAATTGGTATAACATGTATCACGTTAACTAATTGAGAAGCCTTCTTTAGAAAACGTATATGAAAAAAGTATTACTGCCAGAAAGCTTTTGTTTGGTTATCAATTAAAGCGACATTCTTGTGACTTAATGTTTCTGTCAAAATTTCGTTACCTGCAATTCTAAGGATTGTGATTAAATTATTTTTCCAATTTGCCGCCGTCAGAATAGAATTGGGAGTTGCAATTCCCTTTAAAAGAAGCTGTTGGTTTGTTAAACAAATTAATAGTTAATTCTTTGGTTGGTTACATTTATTCTGATGGTTTATGGATTAAGCTTCATTTATATTGAGGTTATCTTGAGCTATGGATATAGTATTGTTTGGAGTTTGAGTGCTGCCAGAAAAGTTGCTATTTGGGTTCTTTGCTTAGTTAATATTACTATTATTATTTTGTGATAAGAGATAATAACTGTAAATAATCGATACTAGCAGCATCTTTTGGACATATTTCGGGCCCACCATAATTTATTTGACTTAAAAAAAATATTATATGTCTCGGTTTGAAGAACTTAAATTTGAATGTTGGTACAGTTGTATATATTTTGGAATGAAAGAATCGAAGCTAGTTGTTGCCAAAGTGACTTCTTTAGTGAAAATTTATTTATTTTAGAATATAAAAAGTTTTGTGCTTGTAGCATATGTGAACATGAATCGGTCCAAAGGAAGTTCAATGTTTAACATAATTATATGTGCAGTTTTCTGGTATAAACACGTGATGATTATTTGATTTTACGTGTGAATAATAAATCGGGCCAAAGGAAGATTTATTATTCGACATGTTCTTTTATTATCAGGGTTTGATTACTACACCAACATACCACTTACAAGTTAATAGTTTGTCCAAAGATGAAATATTAATGGAATGACCGATTCCTTGAGATGAGATTTACCTTTATTCGAATTTATTTTCATTTTGGTTTTAAATATTATGTGAGCTTATTTCATTGTTTTGTTGTTCTCTGGATTTAGTTGAAATTACTTCTATATAACTACCAACATCAATTCAAATCTAGAAACATTCGGGTGCACTATATATGAAAAGACTACGACAGCTAAGGAATTATGACCAAAATTGAAAACATATTTGTCAAGAATGAAAAGGCAATTCAAATTCAATGTGGTACAGAAAGAATAATAAAGTTGCAGTTATAGCAACAAAAAAGAAATAACATAAGAAATTAACTAAGGATAGTTGTTTTTTCAATGAAGCTGAAAGTCATCATAATAAGGGTACTCTTCTTAATTTTGTTTGTTCTGAGGTTAAATTTGACTTCGTTACCAAGGCACACATGGTGGTTAGATTCTGGTGCGACAACTCATATCAGTGTATCTCTGCAGGATTGTCTGAATTGCCGAAAGCCTAATGATGGTGAAAGATACATCTACGTAGGTGACCGCAAGTCCGTGAAAGTCGAATCAATTGAAACTTTTAGATTATTGTTAAGAACTTATTTTTATTTGGATTTGCATGAGACTTTTGTTGCACCGTCCTTTAGATGAAATTTTATTTCTGTTTCTATATTGGATAGTCTGGTTATTTTTGTTCAATTGGAAATGGAAAAGTCAGTCTCTCTTATAATTCAAAATTGTTTGGTTTCGGTTCTTTATCCAGTTACGATAATCTATATTTACTCGATACGGTTGCTTCGTTCAATAAATCTTTGTATGTTAACATAATTGGTAATAAGTGCAAATTAACCGACGAGAATTCAGCTGCATTGTGGCACAAGAGATTAGGTCATATCTCCAAAAGGAGAATTGAGAGACTTGTGTCCAATGGTATTCTCGATCCTCTTGATTATTTAGATTTTTGAGGTCTGTGCTGATTGTATTAAGGGTAAACGAACAAATATTAGGAGATTTGGAGCCAGCAAAAAATCAGATGTCTTAGAACTAATACACACTTATATTTGTAGACCGTTCCCTACAGCTTCTTGGAATGGTCAACATTTTTTATAACATTCATAGACGATTCTCAAGATATGGCTACCTTTATCTCTTTCATGAAAAATTGCAATCACTGGATATATTCAAAAATTATAAAGCTGAAGTTGAGAACCAACTTGGTAAAAGGACTAAAGCGTTAGATCTGACCGTAGGGGAGAATGCTATGGTAGCTTTGAGGGATCAGGTGAACAACGTCCAGGGGACTGTGAGCACGTGATTTTTGCCCCGACCCAAAATACTCCTATAAATAAATAAAATAGTTTTAGTTAAATATTAGCCGTCTTAATAATTAATCAGATTTTTTATTACTTACACTTAATTGTAGGAAATTAATTAATGAAACTACTCAAAAATATAATGCATGGCATTTTTTTTTAATTTTATAAATTACCTCACTGCATTATACCACCGTACACTATTATCCTACCTCCAGAATGAGCATGATAACACACTAATACTACTGGATAGTGTTTTAACAGTGTACAGATTCTAATGCAGTAGGGCTGATTTTCATAAATATAATAATAGAAAGTACAATGATGGAGGGGGGCATCGACCTGACCTCCATATAGGGAAGGTGTACATCCTTGATCACCCATATTTGGTGACCAACTTTACCTAGATAGCTAAGGTGAGTTAGACCTATAGTGATGTAATGGCTGTCGATCTTATAACATGGATCGACAGTCATATATACAAAAACGATGAGTAGTGACTTTAGGTCAACTATACAAAAAGTACAAGTATTCCTAATTCTACTGGGTGAGTGTTCCTTCTCATACAATTGGTTCTATCTCTAAACAAATTATTGGAATCTTCTTCCGAATGTACTATATAGCAAAGAATAAAAATCTTCAATTTTGCTTTGGCTTTTGCGAGGAAAGAAAAATGGAAGATGACTATCAAGAGTATGCCGTATAGTAGTGGAGTGGCAATGGTATTCTCCGGTGCATAAGGGAGACTGGTAACAATGATGATTCTGCATCTCCTTTGCTCCAGTGTAGTCATTTCCTTTCCAGTTTTTGGCTCATCTGCTCCTGTTAGCATCTTGTCCATTGAGAGATCTCCATTACTGCAAAATTAGTACTGGAGTTATGGGGGAACTGGGGAGTGGGGAGTGCTGCAATTGGGTAAGCATTTTGCTGTCCAGGTATATTCTGAAATGCTGTGTTGCTGGGAGTAGATGCCGTCCTGCGTTATTGGTATTTACTGCATCCTTAACAATGTAACTAGCTGGTCTATCAAATTTGATTGCCCTGTTGCTATTGATATCAGTTGTTCTGTTCATCTCTTCATTGAGGTACCAGCAGATTGGTGTTGCTGATCTACAGTACTCCTGCACACTTAGCAAAAGGATTATGGAGGTAAAGGGGCAAAAGAGCTGCTGAAATTGGGAAACCTGTAGTATTTTTGCTTTATTGGGTTCTGAGTTCCTCAAAGATACTTGAGACAATTTAAGCATTAACAGAGTCATGATTGTTAGAGATCAATTGTGATGGCCACCTGATTTGCTTAGATTTCCTGTGCCTAAAGGCTGGAAAGCCTTGAAGATCAAGACATAGCTGTCCCCTTAATTGAACAGGTAAGTCATGTTGATTATTGTAGTGAGTGGTGGTGTTCAGTTCATGACTCAATTTGGCAAGTGTGTCAGCTGGACAGTTTGCCTACCTCAAAATATGTGTACATTTGAAGTCCTGGCAGTGTCGAATCAGTTTGATTATATCAACTATAATCATACTGATAGTCCAGGGTGGGTCCGAGCTGCCAGTTAACCACTGTTCCAACAATTGTGAATCACTTTCCAGGTGGATTTTTGTATGCCCATTTCCAATGCACCAGTGCATACCAATATAAGCTGCCTCTGCTTCTGCTTGATTATTGGTAGCTTCTCCTAGTGGGCTTGCAATTGCATGGACAAGGTGTCCATGATGGTCCCTCACTATGATTGCTGCCCCTGCTTTCCCCGGATTTCCTAATGCACTACCATCAGTGTTGATTTTCACATAGCCTTGTGATGGCCTTTGCCAGATCACTTGTTGGGCGGTGAGCTGCTGTTTTAGCTTTTCAATGACAGAGTATGTATCTATCCAGTTTGGTGGCCAGTTTATGTTGGGGTATGATGTTCTAAGTAGAAGGAAGAGATCAGCTGTGATATAATACAGTGTTCTAGCCACAGAGGATGTTTTCCTTCCATACTTAGCTGAACATCTATTCTTCCACAGGTTCCAACATATGATGATTGGTAAGGTATCTATGACTAGGCTATGCACCTCATTTTCCTTTTTCAGGAGCCACCATTTTATTAAGTGCGTTTTCAGTGATTGCCTATGGTCAAGGATACCTACTGCCCATTGAAGTATTTCCAGATAATTTTAGCAAAGTGTCCACTGTGAAAAATATGCTCCACTGTTTCCACACCAGGTCGGATGCAACAAGCACATTTTGCGACAGTGGGGGGTCCAAATTTGGCCGTCCTATCATCAGTGGGAAGCTTGTTTCTCAAAGCTCTCCACAAGCAGAACGACCATTTGAAAGGGATCTTTTTGTGCCATGTCATCTTGTTTGAAAAGAGGATCTGGTTTCTATCCCTTAGCACTGACCATGCTGATGAGCAAGAGAACTCACCCGAAGTGGATGGTTGCCATATTGGTTTGTCTCTGAGGCAGGGATTATAATGTATCTTGGTTCGAAGGATGATGGGAATCATGGCCATAGGTGCCATTTGATTGAGTTTTTGAATGTCCCATTGTCCGTCACTCCAAAATTCTGAGACCCTGATATTACCTGGCCTGCCTCCTATTTGTCTGTAACCGGCTAGGTGTCCAATACCTAACCAGTTATCCCACCAGAAGTTGGCATTTCCTGCATGCAATCTCCATTTGATGTGAGAATCAGCAGTCTTTTTGGTGATCATCATTCTTTTCCATGACTGCGATTGTCCAGAATGCCATTTTTTGGACATGGGATGGGATCTTTGGCAGTATTTGGCGAGAAGAAACTCAGCCCACAGTGTGCGTTTGGTTCTGAAATTCCACCACTGTTTGTATTCCATGGACTTACAAATTTCAGTGATGGATCTCAAACCAATGCCCCCTTCTTCCTGTGGGTAAGTTAGTTTTCGCCATGATGCCCAGTGGTACTTATTCCTCTCCTTGTTCATCCCCCAGAAGAAATTGGCGGCTAGTTTCTCAATTTGTTTAAGAACTGCCTTTGGGGGTGTGACGGCAGAGAGCAGGTGTAT
The DNA here is from genome assembly GCA_002018475.1 of Nicotiana obtusifolia. Lineage (NCBI taxonomy): Eukaryota > Viridiplantae > Streptophyta > Magnoliopsida > Solanales > Solanaceae > Nicotiana > Nicotiana obtusifolia. The sequence continues at coordinate 80,741 of MCJB01048395.1, read as the reverse complement.
GGGGAGGGATTAGAGAACTTGTTTTATTAGAGTCAGCCTACCACCATAGGACAACATCCTACCATGCCATCCTCTAATCCTGCTTACTACTTTAGTGATGATGCAGTTGAAGTACCTAATCCTCTTCCTACCTGTGTACAGAGGGCATCCTAGATAGGTAATAGGTGAATCTTTTCTGGTGAATCCTGTCAGGCGGTGAATCCTCTTGTTAGTGCAATGGAACACAGAGGAAGCAGTCATGAAATGGCTTTTATTTTTATTAATTTGTTGTCCAGATGCCAATTCATAATTTTGCAGCACTTTCATGATCTTTAGCAATGAAGTTTTACATCCAGAGGTGAAGATAATCACATCATCTGCAAAACTCAGATGTGTGATTTGAGGTCCTCTCCTCTCCATGTAAAATCCATTAAAAAATTGATCATGTGTGAGGTTGTTAAGCATTTGGGATAGCAGTTCTTCTCCCAAAATGAAAAGTGAGGGGGCCAAGGGGTCACCCTGCTTAAGACCTCTGGTGGAATGGAAAAAACCATATCTGGTTCCATTAACTATGACAGAGTACCAATTGTTTGCCATTGTTCGCTAGACCATGTCAATGAATGTTTCCCCAAATCCCATCCTTGTCATCATGAGACATGTGAAGGACCAGGATACCCTATCATATGCTTTGGCCATGTCCAGCTTTATAACTACATTAGCACCTCTATTGGGCTTTTTGATCCCTTGAACAATTTCCTGTGCAAGCATAATGTTCTCTGAGATGCTTCTGCCTTTTATAAAGCCGGACTGATCTGGAGAAATAATTCTAGGGAGGATAGGAGCAAGCCTCAAACTGAGGATCTTGGATACGATCTTGTTGAGGAAATTGCTCAAGCTTATTAGTCTAAACTCAGATAGAGTATTAAGGAACTCTACTTTGGGTATTAAAACCAAACATGCTTGAGTCATATATCTGGGCATGGATTGGCCACAAAAGAAGGCTTTCACCACGTTTAGGAGGTCGACTTGGATGATATCCCATCAAAATTGAAAGAACTTCCCATTGAATCCATCCGGCCCTGCAGCACTAGTTGGACTCATTGAGAAGACTGTCTGTTTTAATTCTACCATGGTAGGTTCTTTGCTCAGATTATCATTGTCTTCCTATGTAACCTGTGGCGAGATGTAGGATAGGAGATCATCTCTAATAGACCCCCCAGGATCAGTGAACAAATCTTGGAAATGCTGGCAGGCTGCCTGCCCAATTGCTTCATCTCCAATGATCCATTCATTGTCCTCAGTCCTGATTTTGTGTATGTAGAGTTTCCTCCTTCTACCTCTAATCAGGCTGTGGAAGTATTTAGAGTTGGCATCCCCTTCCTTAAACCATTGAAATTGTGTTTTTTGCTTTAGAACAGCCTCCTCAGTTTTCAAGAGCTTGATGTACTGAGCTGTGAGTTCATTGGCTGCTAATCTATCTGTTTCTTTGTTAGTCCTTGCCCAAGTTTCCTCTGCCTCCCTGACTTTATCCTCAAAGTCTTTGACTTTCTGGAAGATGTCCCCATACTCCTGTCTCGACCATGTGGAGAGTGCATGGCTTAGGAGTTTGGTCTTCTGTTGGAAGATCCACATTGGGTTTCCAAAGACAGGGGTGTTCCAAATTTGCTGTACCAGTGGCATGAATGTTTCATTTTCTGTCCAGCAATTGAGGAACTTGAAGTATCTAATGGAATTGGTCCGTCTGTCATTTAATTCCATGAGGAGCGGGGAATGATTAGAGCTTGCAGATGCCAAATGTGTGATGGTGGTAGCGGGATGTGCTGCCAGCCAACTATCATTTGCCAATCCTCGGTCTAATCTTTTCCAAACTATTGAATTAGGACCTCTACCATTTGATCAAGTGTTCTTGGATCCATAGTAGCCAAGATCAGTAAGACCGCAGTCTTCTATCATGCTCAAGAATTCCAAGCTTTTGTTTAATTGGTACGGGATGCCCCCAATCTTCTCTTCGATGGTGGCGATGACATTGAAATCACCTACAACACACCACGGAATAGAGGTTATAAGGGACCTGGACCTCAACTTGTCCCATAATGGCCTCCTCAATACAGGTTTACATTTGGCATAGACAACTGTTAAACACATTCTTTGAGGATGTGCAACACGTGTCAGCTCAATTGTAATCTGCTGTTCATCCTGGTCCAGGACTGTGCCAGTGAAGTCCTTGTCCCAGAACAACCAGATCTTATTGTTGGAGTTTGAGGTTGCCCATTGCATGTCAAGTTGGTTTTTGAATTGGTCGATGTGTGAAGTGTCCAGAAAGGGTTCTAAGGCAGCTATGAAGGACAAATTGTGGGCATGCTTCAATGATTTGAGCCTCTCAATGGCTCCAGAGGTTCTGATACTTCTGACGTTCCATATGAGTGTGATAATCATCAAAACTGGGTGGGGGGGTTGATTTTTGGTGGTAAGTTGCTGCTCCTAGTTAACCTGGGTGATGGGTGATATGATCTGGGGGATAAGCCATGGTTGTGGATTATATCCTGTTCATGCTGTTCCCGGTTGAAAGTATCAATTAGGAGGTTGCAATGATCCTCCTCAGATGTCACCCTGCAGTCAGTGTCCTCCTCAACTGTTCCACTCATTCCGTCTTCAGAAAGAATAGGTCTGTATTCATCGAAGACATATGAGTGTTTGTTAGGCGGGCACAATTCAATGGGGTCTATGGTTGGAGTTGTGTTCTGATGTTGTGGAGGTGAGGGTGCTTTTTCATTAGTTTCTTCCTCTTGCTCTTGAAGCAGAGGTTGAGACAATGAGAGATCTGAGACAGCGTCCTTGTAGGACATTGTCTTAGCTGCAGGAGCATCATGTGCTTGCTTTGTTAACTGGGCAGTTGAGCTTTACACCAAAGGAGTGGAGTGCTAGGAAGTTTCGGCAGGTTCACTGATTGTAATTCTTGCATTCTGTTTCCTTGTCTTCCTCTTTTTTTGGCTTGGTTTGTTTTTGGATTTTGGAGATTGAATGCTAAAGTCAGGCATTGCAGGGGCTTTTCCCTTTGCAAGCCTCTTCAAAGCATCGCTTGTTATATCAGGCAAATCGTCATTTGTGCTAGATATCTCACAGACTACTTCTTCAGTATCATTTCCTGTTGTAGGAGGAGCAATGGAGGATAAAGTCTACCTAGGTTCAGTCCTTTGTGCCTCAGCACACTCATGCGAAACATGAGGAATCCCCTCCCCTGTGGTTACCCCGTCCTGTCCTAGACTAGGGTCGCCCTGACATTCCTCATTTCCTCCGTCAACTTCAATAGCAGTAGAGACAGTAGAAATATTGTGGGATTGGGGGGCAACAATTAAATCATCAGAAACAACAATAGGGGTATGGGACTGGGGAGTGACCTTTTGGGGTTCTACAATAATATTTTCTGAACTTACCTGAGGATGAGTACAGAGAATACCTGACTGTGTATCTTGACTGGATGGCTGAGTATGTGCTTTGTTGGTCTGTCTTTCCTTTGGCTTGGGCTGGTAGGTCTGTTGTTGCTGCTTGGTCTGGTCGTGACCTCTAAAATTTTTCTTCTTTTGAACTTGCCAGTCATCCTTTGGTGGAATAACTCCTGATGTTTGATTTTCCCCGCTCTGTTGGTGGTTCTGTGCAGTTTGATCCTTGTTCTGTTCCTTTGATATCAGCAGAGTTGTGGCAGTCATTGTTTTTTCTTTTTGCTGGGAGGTAGTAGCTTTATTTTTGGAAAGACTTTGAGCTTGTGAACTACTACTTGCAACTGCATCTCCTTCTTTTCTTTTTTGGTTCTCTTCCTTTTTCTTTTTTACTTGGCAATTTTGATTTGAATGACCCTGATGCTTGCAATGTGTGCAGTATTCCGGGACATTTTTGTATTGAACTTCCAGCCACTGACCATCTCGCTTGGCATTGTATTAAAGTCACCGACAGGCAATATAATTAGACAATCTATTAAGACTGTGAAATTGACTAACAACAAGGCCGAATATGAGGCCATGATTGCAAGCCTTGCACTAGCAAAGATCTTGGGGGCGGAAGTGATCGAAGCCAAGTACGACTCCCTTCTTGTGGTAAACCAAGTCAATGGAACATTCGAGGTCAGAGAGGAACGAATGCAAAGATACTTGGACAAATTACAGGTAAAGTTACATCGGTTCAATGAATGGACTTTGCAACATGTACCTCGGGATCAAAACAGCAAGGCCGATGCCCTCGCTAAATTGGGGTCGTCGGTAGAAGACGACGAATTCAACTCGGGAGAAGTCGTACAACTTATGAGATTAGTGGTGGAAGAAGGCTACACTGAGATCAACTCAACGAGCCTAACTTGGGATTGGAGGAATAAGTACGTAGAATATCTCAAAGCCGGTAAACTACCCTCTGATCCAAAAGAGTTAAGGGCCCTGCGTACAAAGGCGGCCCGATTTAGCCTGTCCGAAGACGGAACCTTGTTCAAAAGAATATTTGATGGCCCATTTGCAATATGTCTAGGGCCGGGCGATACTGAGTATGTTTTGAGGGAAATCCACGATGGTACCTGTAGAAATCATTCAGGCATCGAATCACTGATTCGAAAAATAATCACCAGCTGGTTATTATTGGATCGACATGGAAAAAGAAGCAAAGGAGTTTGTTCGAAATGTGATGAATCCCAAAGACACGCTCTGATGATCCATCGACCCGGGGAGATGCTCCACTCGGTTTTGTCACCATGGGCGTTCATGAAGTGGGGAATGGACATTATTGGCCCCCTCCCGTGGACACCAGGTAACTCTCAATTTATATTGTTTATGACTGCTTATTTTTCTAAATGGGTGAAAGACCAGGCATATGAGAATGTCAGGAAAAAGCAGGTCTTCGACTTCATTTTGGACCACATCATATGTCTGTTCGGAGTGCCATTAAATCGTATGTGGCAACAGGAAATAATTTATCGGTAGCAAAGTGACAAAGTTTCTCGAGGATCATAAGATCAAACAGATCCTGTCAACGCCTTATCACCCTAATGGGAACGGATAAGCCCAATCGACCAATAAAACCGTACTCCAAAACCTCAAAAAGAGGTTAACCGACGCCAAAGGAAGGTGGAAGGAAATCCTACTCGAAGTCATATGGGCATACCATATGACCTCAAAGTCCAGTATCGGGGCAACCCCATTTTCATTGGTTTACAACACTGAAGCTCTAATACCTGTTGAAATCGGAGAGCTAAGTGCCAGATTCCGATATGCAACAAAGGAATTAAATGACGAGGCAATGAATACAAGCTTGGAACTGTTGGATGAAAGGCGCGAAGCCGCCCTTGTTCAGTTGGCTTCCCAAAAGCAACTGATCGAGAGATATTACAACAGAAAGGCCAACTTTCGATACTTCAACGTCGGGAACTTAGTGCTAAGAAAGGTCATACTGAACACCCGAAACCTGAACGAGGAAAAGTTGGGACCGAACTGGGAAGGACCTTATCATATCATCGAAATCACCGGAAAAGGATCTTACAAGCTCGGAACGATGAACGGTGAACAACTACCGAACAACTGGAATATAACTCACTTGAAGCAACTTGAAGCAATATTAATGCTAAGGTACGGCCTCGTTCTTTCTTTTATTTACATTTTAAACTAACACTTGCAGGTAACCAACAAGGGACGATACGAGATGTTAGGTTTGAAAGCACGCGTTATACTCTTTTTCCCTTGGATTATTTTTGTCCCAAATGGGTTTTACGGCTAGGTTTTAATGAGGCAACAACTAAATCGTGCTAACTTATAATTGAAGTCCGGTAACGAATCGGTAACAATGATCACAACAGCATTCGAGACTTTTCTTCGATCAACCCCGAATACTAGGGGGCATTACCCTCTAATATCGACTTTAGCATGAAAAGAGACTTCAGGATTGAAAGGACTCGATCGATAGGATTCAATGTAAGGGCCAAACGGTCAAATGAATCGCGCTCACATAGACTGCTCGAACCCTGACACAAAGCGATGTACACATACATTACTGTTATGCACAAGAATAAAGAGAAGCCTCTTCTTTGCAAACGTCCTGTCTTTTACATTTCTCAAGTAATTCCCTACTTCTGATCCCCTAAAGGAAATGAGCCCAAGGGCTGCCTTAACTTGAGTTCGAATAATCACTCTCTCACTTGAGGACTATCGTCCGAAAAACAAACTCAGATGGTCCAAGCTATTAGACCTCGGGGGCATAAGATTTATTAGGCAACCCCCGAACTTCATAGGCTAAGGCCATTCCGGGTTAATGAAACCGAGGGCACAAAGATGATTTGGCAATGCTCGAACTAAAGGCTAAGGTCGTTCTGAGTTAACAGCACTCGAGGGCACGAAGCTTATTTGGCAGTGCCCGAACTAAAGGCTAAGGCCGTTCCGAGTTAACAGCACTCGAGGGCACGAAGCTTAATTAGCAATGCCCGAATTAAAAGGCTAAGGCCATTCCGGGTTAACGAAACCCGAGGGCACAAAGCTTATTTGGCACTGCCCTAACTAAAGGCTAAGGTCGTTCCGAGTTAACAGCACTCAAGGACACGAAGCTTATTTGGCAATGCCCGAATTAAAAGTCTAATTCCAATCCAGGTTAACAACGCTCGAGGGCACGAAGCTTATTTGGCACTACCCGAACTAAAGGCTAAGGCCATTTCCGGGTTAACAGAACCCGAGATTACAAAGGCTTGCAAAAACACACTCTCGACAAACCATACCCTAAAAAGTATAACACCGAATCCCTATGATGCCTCAACACAAAGTAATGTTAAAGGCAAGGATTGTTAGAACCTTCGAACATAACCTAACTATTTCATACTAAGGCATTTTGACCTTTGAGAATACAAATAAAAGGAGAAATTCAAAAGCTATGAAAGGGTTAAGCCTTATATAAATCAGAATTTCTTTACAAGAGCTAAATAGCCCTGGTACATATTTTTTTACAAAGGCCGAACGGCCTCAACAAAAAAACGGTACAAAAAACAAAAAACAAAAGGGTAAAAACACCTAAAAAGATCCTAAATGGCTTAATCTTCATCGGGGTCCACGTCGTCGCCTACGGGGTCTTCGCCGCCATCAGACTCACCCGACTCTTCAGAACCTCGAAATCTTCCTCGGGATAAGTCAGCTTCCTAGCCTTGGCTTCGTGTATCTTAGCTATCTCGATTTCATCCAATAAGTCAAAATTCTAAGCATGGACTCCCTTAAGGGCCTCTTGTCGGGACTGCCACTTTGCATGTTTCACCATGTGTCTCGTTTGGCCCTAAATTGCCTCAGTATCAGCCTTGTGCTGGGCCACCTTATCATCGGCCTAGCCCTGACCACGGTAACCTCTGACTTGTCCGTCTCAAGCTCCTTAGCCAGTTTTCCTTGAACGGAGACAGTCGAGTTCAGCTGAGACTAAAGCCCCTCGATCTGTTTGGCCTGCACCAAGTTTTTCTCCTTTTGAGCCCCAAGCTGAACCTCAGCCGAAGCCAACTGAGCTCCGGTTGACTCCTTCTTTGAGGACAGCGATCTATGTTCTTCTTTCATCCTTCGGCCTCGGCTTTGACCGTATCCACCTCCCCCTGAAGCTGCTCAATCTGGTCAAGCTTCTTTTGAACCTGCGGGTTCGAATTTTTAGCCACTGTGTCTGACTCATCATCACTAACTTCAAAAATTCTTCTTACCTGCTCGACCAGGTCGGCATGCTCTTTCTGAGCCACTCTAGCTCTGCTTGGGATTTCTCCCTACGAAGCTTATAAGCATCCTTCTTCTCAGAAAGCTCCCGAGTCTTGGCCTCGTGGCATTTGAACTCTTCCCGATATCAGAGAAAAGTCTCGTGATGAAGTACCGAGTCCTACAAGCACAAAGTAAAATGTTACAATTACTTACGACAAAATCTAAGTACATAATAAAGGGGCGTCCAAAGTTACCCGATTCAATGCCTGTTGAGCTTCGTTGAACAGGCAAGCGCTTCTACCTTGTTCATTTTGACTTGAACCTCTTCGGTCACCAATCATCGAAGATAGCTAGCCACCGCTACGAAAGTGGAAAGAACCCAGGCATCCTCAGGAAAGGAAAAGACAACGGTGCGTTTCCGATCAGGATATGCACTCGGGGCAGGGAATCGATCGACCAATTTTGGGCTCGAGGAAGGCCCGCTTATTTCAGAGGGTGAGATTTTCCTCGGTATCTCCAAATTTCCAAATCCAATAGCATCCTCTGTGGCCGTCGAATCCACACAATCGAAAAAACTACGAAAAGGGTCTTTCGATCTATGGCTCCCTCGATGGGGCGTTCTTTTGCTATCGACTCTGCAAACGAGGGCGAATCAACAATCTCAATCGGACCAAGTGCTTCTTGTGGATCTTTCCTCGCATCACGGGAAGCCTCAGCTCCTGCCTCCACCTTGGCTTCCCCCACTTGATGAAAATCGACTTTGCCTACCCCTGGTTCGGAGGTTCCTTTCCCTTCGAGCTGTGATGGGAAACTGATCACTAGATCAAAGTCTTCTTCTTCCCCCTCGTACTCATCCCTCAATCGATGGAGCGAGTTCGGGGACAATGCTCGACCGTTGGCACTTCCCTTGGGCCTACACGCTAATATTTTCTTTGGCCTCTTCTTCTCAAGGCCCAGAGAACTCGGAGCCTTTCTTTTTTTCTTCTCTTTATCTTGATTCGAAGCAGGGGGATCAATGTAAATAATAAACCTTTTCAATATCTTTTAATAAACCTACAAAAGGAAAGTAAAACAAGTTAGAAATCGACGGCGTGAAAATAAGGTCGAATGTAACGTAAAGAAAAAATCTCACCATGAGACGGGCCTCCCATCGGCCCTTCGAAAGATCACGCCACATGCGCTTGGAATAGGATTTTTGCGACACGATCCCCTCGACCCACTCCTTGAGTCAAGTAACTGCATCCGACATTCGAGCGACAGCTGTACCATAAAAAATTAATAAGAAGAAAGGCAAAACAAAAATGATACACAAATTCCCAAAGGCAAGGTTATACTTACGTTTCATGTTCCATTTCTCAGGAAATGGCGTATCCTCGGCCGGGATTAAGTCTAAGGTCTTCGCTTGAACAAATCGACCCAACCAACCTCGGTCTCGGTCCTCGTCGATGCTCGAGAACGGAGCCTTACTAGCCCAACGAGCAAGTTTTATGAGCCCCCTTCATTAAAGTTGGGGACTCTACAGACGCATGAGGTGATCGATGGTGAAGAGAAACCCCTCGATCTTGTTTACAAAAAAGCGGAGGAATGAATTTGGCCTAGGGTCACCTCGTACCTTTCACAAAAGGCGATGATGACCGGATCCAAAGGGCCCAACGTGAAGGCATAAGTGTAAACACTTAAAAGACCCTCCACATGGGTGGTGATTGCTTCCTCGTGCGCAGTAACCACTACGTGCTTACCGACGCAGTTGCGGTCCTCCTTGAACTTATCGTGAACACTGTCGGTGACTGAACAAATGTATCTCGAGACCAGTTCACACCGACTTGGTACTAAGGAGGTTTTCTCAACCTTGAAATCGGCTCCGATTGGACACCCCATAGGGACGAACATCTTTAGAAGGGGTTCCAATGTCGGTTCCTCGGTAATAATAGGCAAAACGTTCTCAGTTGGTTTCGAGGAAAAGGGAGTTTCTCTTTTAGGAACGGATTTTGAAGTCTTTGCCATTACTTCCAAATAGAGGAGGAAAGAAGATGCTGATAAAAAGGAGGTGTAGTTAGCAGATAACTTATTCAGGCTTTCAGAAAACCAGAGGAGAAGAGGTTTGAAGATGAGAGTGATGAAGTTTTCTTAGAACACAAGTGCGAATATTTGAATGTAAAGGTTCTAACGAATGGATGAAAGGGTATTTATAGTTCTCTCAAAACGGCGGTTCGTATCCTGAAGTGGCAGACCATTAACTGACACACATTTAATGCTCCGAAGACTGCACCGACGGGACGTTTCTACCATTCTTATCGCTTACGTCATGAATTTTTAGTCATTTATCATAGTAAGAATCGGAAACTCGGTAGCGAGAATCTGAGGCTCATATCGTTTCTAATCACTTACTCTCCGAAAAATGAGAGGACTATCTGCATACGGTCGAAATCGGGATCGACTATTGTACGACATATCGGGCTTGGAACGCGAAGAGTTGAAGATCGACCCCGAATCCCATCGAACCAGAACACGAGGTCAGAATGTCCATCCTCGAGAACATTGAGCCAGTGATCCCGAAACCGACCTTGACCCTGAATAAGCTCGAGAGAACATTATCGAACCAAAATAACGGAAGGCCGTAATATCTGTAACCGGTCACACATCACGGCAGAAATCTCGGCACGTATCAATGGAACCGCTTAATTAGCAAATCATGAGATTTTTATCTTATACAGAATTGTACCTAAAGTACGATTCCTCCACTATGTAAAAGGGGGTTTGATTATTTGAAAGACACACTGTTACCGGCATTCTAAAGCTATATAATGTTTTCTTTAGTTGTTATTATCCCACCACTCTATTCCAGCACCGATTGCAACACTACTTGGCCCAAGGGCGTTCAGCCTTCAAGGCCAAGACTGCTTAACTTGCGTAGTTTGCATTTATCTTTTATCATTAATTTCAATTCTAATCTGACTTTATATTTTTGTATCAAGTTAGAGCATATATCCTTAAAACGACGTATAAATTCAATTGTTATCCGATTTTTAGGGTAAACAGACTTAATAATTAATCCTACAGTACTTACTAACAAGATAGAGTGCAAGTCCCATATTAAACGGCGTCGCCATTGCAGAATAAGCATGCATGTATAATAGGAATAGACATACTAGATCGGTACCCCCGACTTGACAACTTTTATTTATTTCACACCTAAACTTTACGTTGGCCTAATTACCCCTAAACTTAACAATTTGAGAGTTACGACCCCTTAGATGCTGATAACCCATAGAAGTGCGACACACGCGCTCCCACGTATATTTGTTTGGTCATTTTTAAAAGTAAAATATCTTTTTTAATCTTTTTAAGTCCAGCAATTATTTAAATTTTTTTAGGGCCAAATTTGTAAAAAAGACTTGAAACAATGTTGTTTTGGCTATAATGTTTTTATTTGGCTAAAGATAATACTATTCTAATCAAGTTCTTTTTATATATTTGGACAAAAAAAAGAAGAAATACACAATTAGAATAATTAATAATTGCATCTTAAAAAAATTAAAAAAAATACACAGTTGGAACTCCATTATTTTGGCAAAAAAAATTGTTGGCTAAAAGTAATGCAATTCCAACCAAATATTTTATGCATTTAACCTAAAAAAAGAAAAAAATATACAGTTGAAACAAATAGCCATTGCATGAAAAAAATGAAATATTTTTTGTTTCCTTAGATATATACCATTTGAACTCTATTACTCTGGCTAAACTTTCTTTTTATTTAGCTAAAATAATTTAGTTTCAATTAAATTTTATAGATTTGGACCTAGAAAAGAAGAATTATACAATTGAACTAATATTCTGCCAAAATATTCTTCTTCTTTCTTGCCAATGTTGCAAATATATTAACGTTTCGTTTTATTTAATCTTTTATTCTAATATCTATTTTTTTTAATTGGGTTGAGTTTTTGTGTTAGAAGAAATTAAAAGGTATAATTTGATTTTTTGAATAGGTAGTGTAATAGAATTACCATTTAATAATTTTGTACCATGTGAGAAAATTACTGTCCTAAAAATATTTTTTTGGAAATGCCTAGCCTGCACTAATTTTATATTTTCATAAAAATCTCTTGCTTTATTACATACACATCCAATTATCTTGATCTCGACAAATAAGTCACTATATGATGATTCACATAAACTTGTACTTTATTCTTTTGCGTATAATTCTTTATTCAAAATTTTGACTTAATAATATTAATTTTATTTTACAAAATCATATACTACATGATTCGATATACACATCTAGAAACTAGTTATTTGAAAAGTTGAATAGTTGTTCTTTAGCTACAACTATGTCAACACTTTCTACACAATTTACCTGCAAAGGAAAATGATTATAGTATTTGTAGATATCAAAGTTTTAATGGACCAAGCTAAATCCTAAATTCAAGACATTACAAGACAGACTCTTAAAATTCTAGGAGTCTATTGGGGCTGCTTGGAGGCTACTCTACAAAAAATGCTAACTTTGGGATATTCTACCCTAACCCTAAGTCACTCTATAAAAAGGATTACGTATTCCCTTAAAAAACCATCTCGAAAATTAAGATCATCTTGAAATTCCACATAAACTCATAGAATGCTTACAAAGAGATCAAGATGTATTCGGATACTTCTTGATAATCAATTAATATTTCAAGAAGATCCATAAAATCGTTTTTCACGGAGATCAAATACTCTAAGGAAGTCTACATCATCTTACGTTCAAGAAACATGTTGCTCCTACTCTCGAACCACGTAAATAATAGAAAAGAAACATCAATAAAACAAACACAATTATACTCACATTATTTATCAATAAAATTATGTTTCTTTCATATTTATCTATCACAAAAAATTTGTTGCAAACTGCTTGTCATGAATGTTGTTACATACAGTTTCGTCTTTTCTATAAATTTTATTCAACAAAAAAAAAGTTAAGGAATTAAGGGACCAGTTCACTTGGGGATTAGATAAGTCAAACCTCATACTCTAATTTCCGTCATCCTTTTAAGTCACAGAAAATATTGATTAAGAAGAATAATTGTTATTATCAATTGTGAACACGTAATATTTGTCCTACGAAAATATTTTTATAAAATTCAAAAAAATAAATTTTCTAATTGTTTTTTATTCTTATAGAATTTTTAGGAATTTTTTTTAATTGTTTGTTTGCATTAGTTGCATTTTTTGCATATTTTATATCTTAAAATCATAAAATACCATAAAAAATTTTAAATCTTCATTCCATATCATTTTAGGTTTTAATTATATTTTTAGGAATTAATTACTTATTAATCGTAGAATTAATAGATGAAAATCACAACAGAAATACATTGGTAACTCTACATGCGTTAGTAGTTAATAAAATTAGTTAAGTGTAGGTAACTACGTTTAATTTTGCAAATTAGATGTGGGTTAGGATTTAGGAAGCTGTGGAATTGGACAGTTGTTCATTTCTGTTGTGAAAAGATATCAATTCCCTGATTTTTAGGAAGCTCGCAGAATACTCTCACACCCTTTCTCACTCTCTCATAGGACACACATATTTCCTATACAAGGGACCTCACATTCATTCACAGGGAGACTCATATTCACACACTTTTTTCACTCGGTTCTCTCAAAAATTCCTTCGGTCTTCATTAGGGCAAATTTTCTGAATTCTATCATTCTTTTAAGTTTTTAGAAAAAACATAAAAAAAAACAAACAAACAAAAAAAACAAAGAAAAACAATAGAATTTGGGATTGATTTTGTACTCAAAGCAATTCAAAAAACTGAAGCTGACTTTCCTGGGTTCTAAGCTGATTTTAACTGGTATTGAAGCTGTTTTCTGCTGCTTTCCTGAGTTTGCTGAGCTTCTTCTTCACACTCGCCTTTATTTGGTTTGTCAATGTTGTGTTTGTTGGCTGCAAATTAGGTGCACATCTATGAACTTGTACACTTTTCTTTGAAATCTGAGCATGTTTAAATTCCTCTACCCTTTATGAAATCCAGATATGGTATTGCTTTTATGCGATGATTACTTCCTGATAAGGTGTTTTGGTTATAATGGCATGTTTGTATCTGAGCTTAAAGTTTGAATCTGCTAGTCATATCTGATTTGTCTAACTTCATGGTTGAGTGATGGTATAAGTTGAATCTGGATACACTATCATAAAAAGGGTTTGAACGCGAATGGATCAATTTAGTATAATTTCTTTGAATGCCTTATCTGCTCACGCTTATATGTCATAGGTATCGACTATGTATTTTATATTTTAAACAAGTCAGTCATATTCACTTATTGAGATTCCAGGAGTATATTTGACAATGGACAAGCATGTAAAAGGAGTGGTACGAGGCAGTAATTTGCAGAACTTGCTCACATCTCTTATTCAAAATAGCTTCAGTAATTGTAGTTTATTAGTGTTTACCCTAAAACACGGGTAACAATTGAATTTATACGTGATATTAAGGATACATGAAACGATTTGACACAATATAAAATGTAACAATAAGTAAAGATGTACTTAAATGAATAAGAGGATAACCAAACCGTTGAGATTGAGTGAATTTCCCGTGGTGGAGTAATTTGTAGTGAAAAGTAAATAATTTAGGCAAGAGATAGGCAGAAAATTGAGAATTAGTATTGCTGATAACGTGTGTTGTTTTTACAATGAAAACCAAGTATCCCTTTATAGGGAAGAAGAGAATCCTACGTATAGTAAAAGACTTAATTATCGGATGAATTAACTTAATTATAGGGCGAATTATCCCTCAAAATACTGGTCTAACGTCTCTGATGATTGGGGTCGTGATTCCCGCCGAGATATCTGTGTACCACGAGATTTTCGGCCTCTCCGTTATACGAAGCTGATACTTTTACCATAAAATGCCTTTACCCAAACCGGTCTCGACCGCCTTACTCCGACCATTCTGGCTCCGATCCAATGATGTCCGACCTCAAACTTTCCTTCCTGAAGTGCTGGCTCTGCTTCAAAGCAGTCCGACCCCGGACTGTACTCGAGACTGATCTTCCTTGTGTGCTCGATTGTATCCGACCCTATACAGATAGTCCCCTTATTTATTGGAGAGTAATGACAAGAAACGATATGAACTGCCGCCTTTCGAGATTAGGTCAAGAAATAGCACACTCATTGACACGAAATCCAAAGTGTCAAATCACTCAATCTTAAAAAAACGTTTCGTTGGTGGGTGACGGCAGCGCCATGACGCACGTGACTGCTGTCAAAGGAAATCATTGCGTGTCCTAGCTGGCGGCAAACCCTGCAACTTCTGCAAATACGATTTAATACTCCCCTACCTCGTGCTCTGAACCGCCGTTTTTGAGAAAGTATAAATAGCTCCCTCATCCTCTTGTTTCCAAACTTTACTTTGCTCAAACAATTTTTCCGCTTTAACTCTCTGCATCTTTGCACTACAAAACTTCTCTTGCACATCCTAATCCTTGTTTCCGCTATCATCACTTCAATTGCAATGGCGAAAACATCTAAGTCTGTTCCACAAAAAAACAACCTTCATCTACTCAGCCCGCTGAAGAGGCTGAGCCCGTTCATGTTGAGGAAACTTCCGCGGAACCTCCTTTGAAAGCCTTCGTACCCGTTGGGTGCTTTATCGGCTCCGAATTCAAAGTCGAGAAACTTTCTTCAGTATCCGGTAGGGGCGAACCGGTTTCAATGTACATTAGCTCGATCACCCACAAAATCCTTGACAGGGTGAAGGCGGAGTGCAAAGGACCGATAAGGATGTGGTAGTCCCTTCTCCGAACGAGGCGATTACCACCTATGTGGAAGGTTACCTAAGCGTCTATACCTATCCCTTCAGGTTGGGACCCTTGGACCCCATAATCGTCACCTTTTGTAAAAGGTATAATGTCACTCTGGGCCAGGTTCATCCCTCTGTTTGGCGGATAATCCACGTTTTCTATTTTTTCGTGAGTAAAGTCGAAGGGGGGCATCCCTTTACTGTTGACCACCTACTCTGGTTATACAGTCCCCGAATGTTTTGAGGGGGACTAATAAAACTTGCTCGCCGGGCCAGCAAGGCTCCGTTCTCGAGCATCGATGAAGATAAGGACCGGGGTTGGATGAGCTGGTTTGTTAGAATAAGAACTTCCGACTTGATCCCCGCAGAAGACATGCTTTTCCCTGAAAAGTGAAACCTGAAACGTAAGTGTAATTTTCCTTACTTAATAACATCTGCTGCTTTCCCTCTAGTGCTTAATCGATATGTTTTGTAAGGTGCAGCCATTTCCCAGACGCCAGCCGCAATTCATCATTTGGAGGAGTGGGTCCTGAGAGTAGTGGCTCAAAGAGCCTACTCGGAGCGAGCCTGGCGGGAAATATCGAAAGGCCTTTGGGAGGCCAAAAATCACAGTGAGCTCGGTCATATTTTCCTTTCTCATTTCAAATGATCGACGTTATTACTAACTTTTTCTCTTTTTTGTAGGCCTCTCGAAAGATGCTGAGTTGAGGCAGGCACTCACCGGTGGGGAAGCTTCTTGCCCTCCCCCTGTATCGGAGAAAGAGAGGGGGAAAAAGAGAAAAGAAATCCCCGGTCCTGCAGAGCCCGAGAAAAGGAAAGGCAGGAGAAAAATGATGGCTCGTAAACCCAAAGCCACCAACCCGACCATCCAGCTGAGTGATGAATCCGAGGGGGAAAGAAACCCTGATACTCCAAATAACGAACCACCTCGGATAGTCCCCGAGCCAACAGTTGGTGAGGCTTGCATCCCTCGAGCGGAGGATCTCGAGGCGAGGACGAGGACCGGGATTCCGGCCGATACAGGGGAGGCAACACAAGGGATCTCGGACCTCCCGGAGATGATGGATTCACCCTCTTTTTCGGAGGCAACCCTAAATGAGGCCCAAGCTGCAAGAATGCACACACCGAGTAAAGGTCCGGTTGTAGCTGGAGCCTTTGAAGAGTTTTTCGACGGGGTGCCGTCGGCTGATACCTTCGGGCTTGAAGTGCCAAGAAGAAGCCCCCCGCCGAAACGAGCGGGGTATCTGTCAGTACCAAATTGGTTGACAGATTTCCTGCTCCGAGCTCCAACCCCGATCGGAAGAGGGTGATAAAGTTCACCGTTCCCGAGGATGCTCGAGTATTGGGTTCGCCCGTAAGTGTGGCCAGCTATCTTCATTGGTTGGTGACCGATGAGGACCAGGCTGCAATGAACGCAGTAGACTGGGCATGCTTATTCAATGAAGCTCAGCAGGCATCGAACAAGGTATGCTTCCTCATATGTTCTATCTGATACCCAATATCCTACCCCTAGATTTATACTGACTGTCTTAGTATATATATCTTGTAGTCTTCGGTGCTTCACCATGAGGCGTTCCTTCGGATAAGGGAAGGAATGACACAAGAACGGGCACAACATCAGCGGCTCGAAGGCGAGATGTCGAACCTTCGAGCTGAGATGGACTTCATGCGGAGGGAGCACAGCAAAGTAGTCGACCAGCTGGGGCAGCAGGCCGACCGATTAGATCGACTCCGGTTCGAGGCGAGCGAGGCTAAGGCTGAGGCCAGTGAATTGAAAACCAAGATTGAAACTCTGACTTCGGAAAAGGAGACCCTCCAAGCTCGCTTAGAAGAGCAAGTTTCGGAGGCGCAAGAGAGAATCGGAGTTCTGACCAAGAACACCGAATCTCTTCAATACCAAGTCGAGTCGCTCACCCAGGATCGGGGTGTCCTGGTCAACCAGCTGCAAGAAGCAAAGTTGGAGATTGCTACCACCAAGGCCGATGCTGATGATTTGATAGCTCAATATAAAGTCGATGCCGAGGCAGCCCAGGAGCAATCGAAGATATTGGTTGAGTACACTAAGTGCCAAACCCGCCTCTCCGTCCTCGAGGAACTGCAAGCTCGGGGTTTCGATCTATCCTCTAAAGTCAATGAAGCAACGAGGATCGAAGCCGAAGTGAGGAAGCAGGCTTTCCCCGAGGAAAATGAAGACGGTTCCGACTGAAGTTGCCTGCAGAACGAAGTGTCATTTTTTTTTAATGTAAAAGGATCCCCTTCGTTGTGTATAAAATTTCTTTATTTTGTTTGACTTTGCCCTGCAATTTTCATATCTTGCAATTTTCCTGCCTTAGCTAGGATCGTAAATTTTCTTCGTAAATATTTCTTTTCTATGACCAATCGAATTTGGTCCATATCTCGGCCGGTTAAAGAGCTGAGCCGGTCTTTCACAAATTTTAAACTAATTTGGCTTTAGCCTTATCTCAAGTTCGGGGTGGCCTTAATAGGCTTTGTTCGTCCCCGAACCTTTTAGTTTGGAGCGGCCCATTAAGGAATCGGGACCATGCCTTAGCTTGGTCCCTTTCAAATTTCAATGATTTAATTTGGCTTTAGCCCTTTTTAAAGAATTGAGGTCTTGCCCTTGGCAAGCCCTAAATTGTCTTCGAATTTTAGCTTAGTTCGGCCGTAGCCTTTTATAAACTGGGGTTGTCTGAGTCGGTCTTACTTCCCTTCGAGTTTTGTTAACCCAATACGGCCTTGGCCTAGCAATCGGTTTTGGGGTTTTCCTTGTTAGGTCTTACTCCCCTTTGAATTTAGTGTGAATATTTAACCGATGTAAGCTCTTGATAATGCGATGATAATAAAAGAAGCCCTTGGGCTTAGGAGCACAATATTGGTGCCGAAAAGACTTTATTAATATCCTCATGCTCGTACATCTTTGCTTAAAGAGGGGCAGATCGATCTATCCGGGTACGGTTCCTACGACCGTTTGACCCTTACATTGGTTCCTAACGATCTTTGTAAAGTCCCCTTGAAATCGAAGCAAGTGAATGAAGATTTCAAAAATAACGAGTAATCTCTGGTTGTTCGAGGTCCATTAAAATCAAGCACCAAATTTCATGAACTCTGATGAATGATCGATCTAAGTTAGCACGATTCCTGGTTGCCTCATTAAAAACCTTGCCGTAAAACCCAATTTGGGACAAAACCGGTCGAAGGAAAAAAGAGTACAACGCGTGCTTTCAGTCCTAATGCCTTGTGTTTCCCGGTTCGAGACCGATTGAACCTGCAAGTTTTAGTATGAAATGAAACAAAAGAAAAGATGAAATGAATTACCTTAACAATAATACCGCTTCAAGTGGCTCACGTTCCAATTGTTTGGCAGTTGTTTGCCATCCATAGTCCCGAGCTTGTAAGACCTCTTTCCGGTGACCTTCAGGACAGTATAGGGACCTTCCCAATTCGGTCACAATTTTCCATCGTTGGGGTCTCGAACGTTGGGTGTAACTCTTCTAAGTAACAAATCCCCAGCGTTGAAATATCAAAGACGGGCTCTCTGGTTATAATATCTCTTAATTTTTTGCTTATGTGCCGCCATCCGCCAATTTTTTGCCATTATCGCATACGATCTTCGAGGGCATCCCGAACCGGCAAATAATATGGTCCCATATAAAGTCGATCACCTCCTTTTCCCTGACCTTCTCGTAAGCCTGTGCTTCCACCCACTTAGAAAAGTAGTCAGTCATAAAAAGGATAAATTGAGCTTTACCTGGTGCCCGAGGGAGGGGACCGACGATATCTATACCCCACTTCATAAACGGCCATGGCGATAAGACCGAATGCAACGTCTCTCCGGGCTGGTGGATCATCGGTGCATGCCTTTGGCATCTGCTGCACTTGCATACAAACTCCTTCGCATCTCTTTCCATGTCGTTCCAATAATAGCCGGCCCGAATTATTTTTCGAACCAATGAATCGGAACCGGAATGGTTGCCGCAGGTTCCTTCGTGTATTTCTTTTAAGATGTACTCGGTATCTCCAGGTCCAAGGCATATGGCGAGAGGACCTCTGAATGTTCTTCTGTATAAAGTTCCATCATTGGCCAAACAAAATCGGGCCGCCTTTGTGCGTAACGCCCTTGATTCTTTGGGATCTGATGGAAACTTGCCTAAACTAAGATATTCCACGTATTTATTTCTCCAATCCCAGGTCAAGCTTGTTGAGTTGACTTCGGCATGGCTTCCTCCACCACCGACCTCAATAACTGCACGACCTTTTCAGAGTCGATTTCTTCATCCTCGACCAACGAGCCTAAATTGGCGAGTGCATCGGATTCACTATTTTGTTCTCGAGGTATGTGCTGTAAAGTCCATTCTTTAAACCTGTGTAGCGTGACCTGAAGTTTGTCCACGTACCTTTGCATACGCCCTTCTCTGACCTCGAATGTTCTATTTACTTGGTTGACTACGAGGAGGGAGTCGCATTTGGCCTCAATCACTTCTGCTCCCAGGTTTTTGGCCAACTCTAAACCTGCAATCATAGACTTATATTCGGCTTCATTGTTAGTCAGCTTTGCAGTCTTAATAGACTGTCGAATCGTATTCCCGATCGGAGGTTTGAGTACAATGCCCAACCCCGACCCCTTCGAATTCGAGGCGCCATCTGTGAACAAAGTCCACACTCCCGAAGGAGTCCCCTACTTGGTCATGAGTTCTTTCTCGACCTCGGGGATGAGCGACGGCGTAAAGTCGGCGACAAAATCAGCCAGTACTTGAGACTTAATCGAGGTTCGGGGCCGATACTCGATATCGTACCCACTTATTTCGATTGCCCACTTGGCCAATCGACCTGATAGCTCAGGTTTGTGCATAACATTCCTAAGTGGGTAAGTTGTCACCATGAATATGGGGTGACACTGGAAGTATGGCTTCAACTTTCTAGAGGCACTCAACAATGCAAGTGCTAACTTTTCTATGTGTGGGTACCTAGTTTCGGCCTCTCCTAGTGTTCTACTGACGTAGTAAATGGGAAATTGCGTACCTTGTTCTTCTCGAACCAGGACCCCGCTCACTGCTATCTCCGACACAGCAAGGTAAAGGTACAACTGCTCACCTGCTTTTGGCGTATGTAATAAAGGCGGGCTAGAGAGATACCTTTTAAGTTCTTCCAATGCGTGTTGGCATTCCGGTCCCCATGAGAATTCGTTCTTTTTCTTCAGCAGGTTGAAGAACTGATGGCTCCTGTCGGATGACCTCGATATAAATCGACCTAGTGCTGCTATCCGGCCAGTCAATTTTTGCACAACTTTTACGTTGTCGACGATCGTTATGTCTTCGATGGCTTTAATTTTATCGGGGTTGATTTCTATTCCCCGGTTTGAGACCATAAATCCAAGGAATTTACCCGAGCCTACTCCGAATGCATACTTCTCCGGATTCAATTTCATGTTGTATCTTTTCAGGATGTTGAAGGTTTCCTGCAAATGGCTCAAATGGTCCTCTGCTCGCAGGGACTTAACTAACATGTCATCGATATAAACTTCCATTGTTACTCCTAGTTGTTTTTCGAACATCTTATTTACTAGGCGTTGGTAAGTAGCCCCTGTGTTTTTCAGCCCGAAAGGCATCACGTTATAGCAATAAGTGCCGTACTTAGTGATGAAGGATGTTTTTTCTTGATCATCCTTATCCATTTGTATCTGGTTATACCCAGAGTAGGCATCGAGAAAACTAAGAGTCTTGTGGCCAGCGGTAGCATCGATCATGCGATCGATGTTGGGCAAGGGAAAAGAGTCTTTGGGGCATGCTTTGTTTAGATCCTTATAGTCTATACACATTCTAAGCTTGTTTCCCTTCTTAGGAACTACGACTACATTACTAACCATTCTGGGTATTTAACCTCCTGAATAGATCCTATATTCAAAAGTTTAGTTACCTCGTCTTTGATGAAGGCTTGTTTGGCTTCGGACTGAGGCCTCCTCTTTTGCTTGATTGCCTGAAATTTTGGGTCAACGCTTAGCTTGTGAGTTGCAATTTCCGGTGGTATGCCTGCCATGTCTAGATGGGACCAAGCAAAAGAATCTTCGTTAGCTGAAAGAAAATTAATTAATTTGGCCCTGAGCTCGGAGTTTAAGCCCGAGCCCAGGTATACCTTTCGATCGGGTGCATCGCTGCGGACTGAAATTTGTTCAAGCTCTTCGACTGTCGATTTGGTTGCGTCGGACTCGTCGGGGGCAATAAATGATCGGGGGATCCCGTAATTATCGACATCAAGTTGATCCTTTTCACCCTCGTTTGTTGAGGGTGGCCTCTCTGATTACTATTGGGTCTTTTGGGAAAGAGCGGTCGGCTTTGACGCTGCCTCTTCTACTGCGAACATTTCCCTTGCAGCATGTTGTTCTCCATAAACGGTGACGACCCCATCAGCCGATGGAAATTTCAACATTTGATGCAATTTTGAAGGTACGGCTCTGATGTCGTGGATCCAAGGCCTCCCGAGCAAGGCATTGTATCTCATATCGCCCTCGATCACGCAGAATCTCGTCGCTCGGACAGTACCAGCTATGTTCACCATCAGTGTTATCTCACCTTTGGTTGTTTCTGAAGCCATGTTAAAACCGTTGAGAACCCGAACTTCGGAGATAATCTGGTTTGATAATCCCAGTTGTTCGATGACCCAAGACCGAATTATATTAGCTGAGCTTCCGGGGTCGATAAGTACACGCTTCACCCGGGTTTTGTTCACCAGCATCGATATCACCAACGCGTCGTTATGGGGTTGCGTAATCCTTTCGGTATCTTTATTGCTGAAGTATAAGGCCCCCTCTGCTGCGTAATCCCGGGTACGTTTTTCCCGGGCGATGGATATTTTAGTGCGCTTCAACACTGGGCCTTGGGGTGCATCTACCCCTCCGATTATCATGTTGATTGTGTGCTGCGGCTCTTCTTGATTTGCTGGTCTGTTTCTATTTTCGTAATGGTTCTTGGCCCAATTGCTTAAGAACTCCCAAAGATGCCCATTCTCGAGCAACCGGGCTACATCCTATCTTAGTTGCCGACAATCCTCCGTTATGTGCCCATGTGTAACGTGATATTTACATATTAGGTTGGGATCTCTTTTGGCCGGGTCCGATTGCAGCGGCCGGGGCCATTTGGTATCTTTAATGCGATCGATGGCGGATACAAGAGTTGCTGAATCGACGTTAAAATTGTATTCGGACAGTCGGGGCGCTTCTCGATGATTAGCGGCTCTTTTGGAGTTTTTTTCGGCAACGGTCCTCGGTACCTTTGATTGGGATCGTTCTTTCTCTCCTGTCTCGGGGATTTCTGCCTTCCCGAGATGGCTCTTCGATCGCCTGGGGTACGGTCGGTGTCTGTCTCGGTTTGACCTTGGTTCTCGATAATTATCTCTTGTAGTCTGATCATAAGTTCTGATAGGGTAGGCAGACCCTGAAAGGACTCCGAGCTGATCATCTTCTACCCTGATTTTTGACTGATACCGGTTGTGTATGTCAGCCCAAGTGACAGCCGGGTATTCAATCAAACTTTTCTTGAGCTGTTGAGCTTCGGGCATTGAGTCCCTGAGTAAAGGCCTGTACGGCCCAATCATCGGTAACCGGTGGTAAATCCATTCGCTCCATTTGAAAGCGCGACACAAACTCTCTCAGCATCTCGTTGTCTCTTTGTCTGACTTTGAACAAATCTGATTTTCTTGTTTCGACTTTAATGGCACCTGTATGGGCCTTGACGAAGGTATCTGCGAGCATGGAGAAGGAATCGATGGAGTTTGGTGGTAAGTTGTGATACCACGTCATCGCTCCCTTAGACAGGGTCTCCCCGAACTTTTTCAAAAAGACGGACTCAATTTCGTCATCTTCGAGATCATTCCCTTTTATGACGCATGTGTACGCTGTTACGTGTTCATTCGGATCTGATGTCCCGTTGTATTTGGGGATCTCCGGCATGCGGAACTTTTTGGGTATAGGTTTCGGGGCAGCACTCGATGGGATAGGCTTTTGTACGAACTTCTTCGAGTCCAAGCCTTTCAACACTGGGGGTGCTCCTGGGATCTGGTCTACCCTCGAATTATACATTTCTACTTTCTTGTCATTAGCTTTAATCTTCTTTTCACCCGACTCGATTCGCTTAGTCAGCTCCTCGAGCATCTTCATGATTTTGGAGTTTGTCCCCGACCCGTTTTCATCTGGTTGTACTGCGATCGGTCCATTTTCAGGAATTGTTCCTCGAGAAGAAACGGCTTCGGCCTTATCTGGAACCTGGCTGCGACTTTGCAACTGGGCGATGGCTGCTTGTTGGGCTTGTAACATGTCGAATATTATTTTGAGGCTGATCCCGTCCTCTTCATTATTCAGAGTTCTTGAATGGTGTTCTCCCCGAACACTATTCGACGGGCCTGAAGCCTGACCTGCATCGACGGCCATTTGAGAATTGGCGTCGGCTGGAGCCTCACTACCAAGCATCACGTTGTTGCTTTCGCCTTGGTGTTCGAGCTCGTTGTTGATGGGATGTGAGCGTGACATGACTATATTGTAATCTGAAAAATAGATAATTTTGCAAAGAACAAGCGTAAAATAGTGTGTGACAGAAAATTGTATCAAATGTTCACTATTATCCTTAGCCCCACGGTAGGCCCCAAACTGTTTACCCTAAAATACGGGTAACAATTGAATTTGTACGTGGTATTAAGGATACGTGAAATGATTTGACACAATGTAAAATGTAATAATAAATAAAGATGTACTTAAATGAATAAGAGGATAACCAAACTGTTGAGGTTGAGTGAATTTTCCGTGATGGAGTAATTTGCAGTGAAAAGTAAATAATTTAGGCAAGAGATAGACAGAAAATTGAGAAGTAGTATTGCTGATAACGTGTGTTGTCTGTACAATGAAAACCAAGTATCCCTTTATAGGGAAGAAGAGAGTCCTACCTATGGTAAAAGACTTAATTACAGGATGAATTAACTTAATTATAGGGCGAATTATCCCTAAAAATACTGGTCTAACGTCTCTGATGATTGGGGCCGTGATTCCCGCCGAGATATCTGTGTACCACGAGATTTCCGGCCTCTCCGTGATACAAAGCTGATACTTTTACCATAAAATGCCTTTACCCAAACCGGTCTCGACCGCCTTACTCCGACCGTTCTGGCTCCGATCCAATGATGTCCGACCTTAAACCTTTCTTCCTGAAGTGCTGGCTCCGTTTCAAAGCAGTCAGACCCCGGACTGTACTCAAGACCGATCTTCCTTGTGTGCTCGATTGTATCTGACCCTATACAAAAGGAAAGAAGTTTGATGAATGATTGAAAGTAGACTAAGAAACGATAAATTAAGGGAACAAAACTAAGTCTTGTAACCGAAGAGTAAAATAAATCGAAAGCAGAGTAAGAGAAATAAAACACAAAATGCATGCAAGGAAATAGAGCTATAAAACACGTGATAATTTGTGGCTTCATGGTGAACTACTGTTGCATGGAGATGATCAAACAATACACTGTTCTTCCATAATTCGATGAGGTCGCAATTGTGTTTATTTTTGTAAAGTTGTCATCGTATTTGAATACTCTTAAGAATGAGTAATAATTAAATCTGTACGTGATATAAAAGATATGTGATTTAATTCAATACGAATAATTTAAGAACAATAAATAATTAAATTAAGGAAAGAATGAACAATCAAACTAATAGTAATGTTGTGACCAGGCCTGATCTTAAGCTCGATTGGACCCTCGATATAAGCTCGGTTGCAATTAAAGAAGAGAATCACAAAAGAACACTTTGAATAGTAGTAAGGAGACAAAAATAAATTTTATTGCTTTGATATGCGTGCTAACGGTGTCTCAAAAGTAAAGAATTCTCTCCTTTATATAGTAGGGGAATTTTAGTCTTAATACAAGTCTAAATAAGGTAAAAAATTTCTTTTGCCGGTAAATGCCAGTTCACGGTTGATATCGGACGGGATCCGCACCGTAATATCCGGTTAAGGGCGAATATTATGGCTCCCTACTTTTCCCGACCAACCACTCCTCCTTTTCGTGGTCTCGAAACTTTACTTGGTCTGGGACCGTTATTTTGTTGTGCCCGATCCGAGATACATCGTTCACTCCTCCCGAGTTCCGATACGAGGGATCCTTTGACCTTGCTTGTATTAGCGCTGAACTGCGCTTCCCTCTCGCTTCCTTATCGGGGAATCGGGAAAAGCTTTGCCCTCAATATTACCCATACATAGATAATCCTCTCGCTTTTCAGAGAGCAGATTTATCAGGGTGACGGGAAGCGACTAATTGAACCAGGTTCCTTCTTCCGTACGCTATAACTAAGTCGACGGGTTAGTGAAACATCTCATCGGTCACGTCGCTCTGACTTCGGACATGTGTCAGCCGCTGGTTGACCGTCCTCGAATGCGAAATGTCACTCGTTGATTACTCCCTCTCTATAAAGCTTTGATTCTTTTTTTTTTTTTCACTTTTTTAATTTTCGATTCTAGAACTCCTTAATTTACCCCCAAACTTTTCATTTATTCTTATCCCCTTCAAATCTTCATACATTATTCCATATATCTTCATATTTTTATCTTCTCATCTTCAAATCTTCATACTCCATCTTTAAATCTTCAAGTTTGACCTTCAAACCTTCATACTCCTCTTTAAATCTTCATCCTCACCTTCAAATTTTCATATCTCCGGAATTCAATGGCGAAGACTTTGAAATCTGTGCCTCAACAGACCGTCCCTTCAACTTCCAACCCGGCCATGAACGCTGAGATGGTTGTACCTGAAGTGGCCTCAGAACCTCCCCTGAAGAACTTCATCCCTGGAGGATGCTCTATTGAAAACGACAAAGTCGAAAAAAGCCTCCAGTCAATAGGATCGAGGCGAGGAGACATGGAGGTACATATGCTCCATTACCGAGGATACGCTCCCTATGGTCCAGGAGGACTGCAAATGGAAGGGCAAGGAGGTGGTCGTCCCCGATCCTAACGAGGACTTCACCACATACGTGGAGAGGTATCTAAGTGTTTACACATACCCCTTACATGCCCATGTGGACCCCATAGTTCTCGACTTCTGCAGAAGGTACGAGGTCTGCCTTCGGCAGATTCATCCTTCCTTCTGAAGGATCGTGACCCTCCTCCGCCACTTTATTAATAACACCGAAGCACCCCGGTTTATCCTTGACCATCTGCTTCGTCTCTATAGCCCCCGGATCTTCCGAGAGGGATTAATCAAGCTCGTTCGTTGGGCGAGAAAAGCTCCATTCTCGAGCATCAACGAGGATAAGGATCAAGGCTGGCACGGAAGATTCACTCGGGTGAAAATCGAGGATCTCATTCCCTCCGAGTTCATACCATTCCCTAAAAGGTGGAGCCTGGCCCGTAAGTCCTTCTTCTTTTTGAGTAATTAGAATTTCTTTTGAAATTTTTTTTGCTCTTCTTCTTCAATGCTTGGCTTTACCATCGTGCACCAGTTGTCCAAGTCTCCAACGCAGTTTCCCACTTCAAAGAGTGGGTCGACAGGATCTGCACGTAGATGTCGTATTTTGAGCGTGAATGGCACAAGCTTTCAAAGAACAAGTGGGAGGCCCGTTCCCATTGTGAGTGCTCTTCCCGACCAAACTTACTTATATATTAAACTATTTTTCTCTAAATTCCTCTCTTTTTTTCACAGGTTTGCCCAAGATCATTGAGCTCCGGTCATTGGACAAGGACAAGGCTTCGTCCTCACTCGATGAACCTCAGCTTTGGGACAGACTGAGGCCGCTGCGAAGAAAGAGGAGAAGAAAGAAAATAGATAAGGTCTTCAGGCTCACCGGACGTCGAAGCCAAGAAGAAGAGGGTAGCGGTCCGGGCCTGAAAGAGCAATAAAAAAAGTATTCGGGCCAGGGTACCAGACTCCGACTCCCTCTAGTGGCTCAGGGATTACCCTGAAGATGACGACCTAGAGTCCGTTGCCCGTCAGCCGACCATTGATAAAGAAGAGTGGACGGCAATCGGGGAAGTGACTGAAAGGCCGACCCCTCCTTAGCTCGGGACCCAGAAAGAAAATCAGAGGCCACAGTCTCTCGAGAATCTATCCCTGTTCCGAATGAAGCTGGTGGTGTCATTGATATCGCGGAATTGCCGTCCTATATAGAGTCCTTATTCGACGAGGCTCAGGCCGTCAAGGAGAAGCCAAATGAGACGGCATGAGCCGTAGACGAGGCCCTCAACCTGTTCTTTGATGGTGTGGACATGGGCGCATTGGAGGATTACTCCGAGTTTGGTCACTTGGAGATCCCGACAAAGGACGTGTCATTGGGAGCAGGCGAGCCGAGCTTGAGGCCGAAGCTGGTGAAGCATTTCCCTGCTCCGAGCGTGGACTCCGACCGTAAAAGAACGGTCGTGTTTACTATACGGGCGGACACCCGGGTGCTATCCAAACCGATTAGTGTGCCAGCTATCTTAGTTTCCTGGTGACCAGAGAGGACCAGGCGAAGATGAACGAGGTGAGCACACCGAGCCTCTTCAACGAGGCACAACAAGCACTGAACGGGGTAAGTTTCCCTTTCCTTGTGCCCATCATGCAGCTCATTTAACTTCAGCATATCCTCATGATCTTATATGTTTTGTTTTCTAGCTTTGGTGCTTCACCATGAAAGCTTCCATCGGTCTCGGGCCAGCCAGCTTGAGTTCGAGTTCAAGGAGCAAGTCTGGTAGAAGGACATGTTTAGGGTTCTCAGCGAGCAAAAATATGAGGCCCTCAAGGATCTCCCCATTCTTCAAGCTGAGCTGGAAAAAGCTCAAAGGGAGGCTTCGTCCGTGAAATAGGAACATGCCGAACTGGTTGAGAAGGTAAGGATATTTTAGATTAAAAACAAAAGGTTAAGCATAGTGGCTATCGACGCAACCTCGCAGGTCCAAGAGAAGATAGACCTGATTGACCAGCTCCGGGCCGAGATGAACGAGCTCAAAACTTCGGTAGAGACAATGAGGACCATGATGGACCTTCTGGCCTCTGGCAACAGCATATATGTTGGTACATGGCACAGAAGCTGTGATACCCGCAGAGGTCGAGATACCATCTTTAAGATTCATTCAGGAAGCCAAACTAGATGATGCGGAATGGATATTCGTCAGGCAAGAACAATTCATGCTCATCGATGAAAGGAGAATGGATTCAGTGTGTCATGGACAGCTGTGTCAAAACAGGATGGCCAACGCATTCAGTAGAAAGGTGAAACCTCGAAAGTTCACACCGGGGAAGTTAGTTTTGAAGAAAATATTCCCCCAGCAAGAGGAGGCCAAAGGAAAATTCGCACCGAACAGGTAAGGTCCTTATGTGGTATATCGAGTATTGGCAGGAGGAGAATACTCCCTTCCTCCCTTGTAATAGAAAATCCAGATGTTATTTTGTATGTATTCAGAACTACGCCACGACTAGATTTTCTTTGGTAGGAATACGTAGGCAATCCACATCGGATTCAGTCATCTATTATAATCGAACTATTTTTTGGCCTGATTCCATTTGGATATGTAGGAAGTTTGAGTCAGACTCGGCCACTTCATTTCAATTCATTACCATTTTGCATATGTTATAATCGAACTACGCTTTGACCTGATTCCATTTAGATACATAGGCTGTCTTAGTCAGGCTTGGTCGTTCCATCATAATTCATCCATCATTTATCATCCTCAAATTACGTTGAGACCTGATTCCGTTCGGATACGTAGGCAACCTGAAAAGGTTCAGTCATAACCCTAGGAAAGCCTTTGTAATGCATTTGTTTAGATTAGGACACAATCGCGACGGCAATAATATACATCATCAGGAGCATCTCCAAAAATCGTCATTAACGGGACAGAATGTCCCAGAAATGATGCTCGCATCAAAGGGAATCTCTAAACATGTCATAGTCCTGAACAACGATACTTCCCATAAAGATAAACGATTTTTCAATATATCTTTAAAAAATTCTATCTTTCCACCTACCGAACTTCGTGGCATAATCCAGTATATTCGGGGCAAGGGCAGGCCAACGATCAACACAAACCAAGCCCCCTCCCC
>MCJB01048395.1:3122-44564 GCA_002018475.1 Nicotiana obtusifolia | reverse complement strand
CCCCCCCCCCCCCCCCGGTCGGAATAGCTAGATAACTCCAGTTCCTGGTAACCGAAGAAGACCATGTGAAAATGAATGAAGTAGATGTGCGGAGCTTATTCAGTGAAGCGCAGCAGGCACTGAACCGGGTAAGGTGTCGTTACACTTTCCCATCTTAAGACTTAGTTTTTGATATCTCTCATGCCTCTTCTCTTTTATATTTTTGTAGGCCTCGGTACTTCATCATGAGGGTTTTCTCCGGTACCGGGCTGAGATTATCCAGCTCGAGGCTGAGGTAAAAGAGCTTGCTGAGAAGAGGGACATGTATAAGCTTCTCAGCGAGTAACGTGAAGAAGCAGTCAAGAGTCTCCGGCCTAAATTGGAAGCAGCTCAAAAGGAACAGGATGACCTGGTGGAACAGGTAAAGATCATTGAAGTTAGTAATGACGAGTTAGATGTGGCGACTAACGACCAAAACTCACAGGTCCAGCAGAAGATTGACAGGATTGACCAACTCCGAGCCGAGATGAACGAGGTCAAAGCCATGGCCGAGGGGTGGAAAGAAAAAATGGACCGATTGGCCTCGGAGAAGGAGACTGCTCGGGAGCAGCTGTCGTTGATGGAGTTCCAACTCCTAGTGGTGAGAGAAAAGGCCGAAGCACGGGCTCAACAAATTGAAGACCTCTAATCTCAGCTGATCTCGGCCACTGCTGAACGAGAAACTCTTTACAAGGAGCTTGAGATAGCGAGGTCCGTGTTGGAAACAACCAGGGATTATGCTGAGGAGATGGTGGCCCAGTACAAGGCTGACGTCGAGGCAGCCAGGACTGCCTGAAAGTCACTGTTAAGTGCGTGAAGTGGCAGTCCCGAAGGGAAACTCTCGAGGAGGTTCACGCCTGGGTTTCGACGTGTCAGTCGAGATTGAAGATGCGAAAAAGCTCAAGGCCAAGGCCAAGAAGCTGGTTGACCCTGATGATAAGGAAGGCTCTAAGGGCTCAGGTGAACCCGAGGATGGAGAAGACCCTGATGGCCCTTGTGACGAGGCGGATTCCGGTGAAGATCGGGCTTAGGTGCCTTAGGTATTTTTTCTTTGTTTTTGTATTTTGTTCATTTTACTGAGGCCATTATCGTTGACCTTTGTAAAGACTTTTATTGGAATGTATATAAGGCTTTTTTCCCTTTGGCAATTTTCAAATTCATTTCTTTTGGTTTCCTTTTTATGATTGCAAAGATTTCAAATGCCTTAGCACGGAATAAAACGTAGTACTAAAGTCTTGTTCGGAGGTTTGAAAAAGACTCGTGAGGGCTCGGTATGACCAGAAACTTTCCCCGATGTTCTTGTTTAGATGTTTTTAGATTATAATTGTGCCAAGGGTAGCCTTTGAACTAGTTTGGAATTTTTGAAGGCCTTATGTTTTGATTACGGGTTTTGGACGTCTCCGAGCCGTTTCTAGGGTGGCCGTAGCCTTTTAAGTTTAGGCACGGCCTAATAGGCTTCTGTGCCCCTAGGCTTTGATAGCCCAAGCCGTCCGAGTTTGCCTTGGATGGCAGTTGCCGAGTGGGGGTGATCTCTTGGATCCGGATAGAGGCGACCCTTGGGCTCGATATCCTTTAAGGAACAAAATGTAATAGTTTTAAGGGATAAAATATGTATCTACAAGGTGAAAACTTTCTTTCATTTCTGTGCGCAATATACAAGATTGTAAATGTGTACAAGCTTCGTGTTATGGATTAAGTGGTCTATGTGGGCATGGTTCATTTGACCTTTTGGCCCTTATAATAAATCCTATCCATCGAGCCCAGACTGTTCAAGCACAAAGATTCATTTTCGTCCTTGCTAAAATTGTTATCGAGGGTGATGGCTCCCAGTATTTGAGGTCGATCGTCAAGAAGGCTCGGATACTGTTGAGGCGACCCTTGATTCCGGTTCATAACCGGTCTTCAATTATAAGTTTTCACGATCTACTGTTGCCTCATTAAAAACCTTGCCAAAAAGCCCATTTGGGACAAAATCGGTTCAAGGGAGAAAGAGTGCAACGCGTGCATTCAGGCCTAATAGTTGCATCATTCTTTGGTTGTTGCCTGCAAGTGTTAGTCCAATTCGTAACATATGTAAAGAAAGGAATGAACGGGGTCGTACCTTAGCAGTAGTATCGTTTTAAGTGTGTTACGTTCTAGTTTTTCGGTAGTTGCTCACCTTTCCCTGCTTCGAGTTTGTATGATCCTTTGCCAGTAATTTCGATAATTCGATATGGACCTTCTCAATTTGGTCCTAGTTTCCCTTTTTCGGGCTCCGGGTGATTAATGTCACCTTCCTTAACACCAAGTCCTCGATATTGAAGCGTTGGAGGTTTGCTCTCTAGTTGTAAAACCTTTCGATCCGTTATTTTTGGGCAGCCAACCAGACAAGGGCGGCCTTGCGCCTCTCATCCAATAGTTCCAGGCTCATGCTCATGGCCTCACTGTTTGACTTTTCGGCTGCATATACGAACCAGAAACTCGATTCTCCTACTTCGACCGGTATTAGCACTTTGGCATCGTAGACCAACGAGAACGGGGTGGCCCCAGTACTAGATTTTGAGGTCGTACGAAATGCCCACAAGACTTCGAGGGAAATTTCCTTCCATTTTCCTTTAGCGTCAGTCAATCACTTCTTAAGGTTTTGGAGTATGGTCTTGTTTGTAGACTCCGCCTGCCCGTTCCCACTAGGGTGATAGGGTGTTGATAGGATCCTTTTGATCTTATGGTCCTCGAAAGATTTGCTCACCTTACTGCCGATGAACTGCTTCCCGTTGTCGCATACGATCTCGGCCAGCATTCCGAACCGACATATTATGTGGTCCCAAATAAAATCAATAACTTCTATCTCCCTGACTTTCTCAAATGCCTGGGGTTCAACCCGTTTAGAAAAATAGTCAGTCATAAATAATATAAATTGAGCCTTACCGGTGCCCATGGCAGGGGACCGACGATGTCCATCCCCCATTTTATGAAAGGCCAAGGTGACAAGACCGAATGCAGTAGCTCCCCGGGCTGGTGGATCATCGGTGCGTGCCTCTGATATCCATTGCATTTTCGTACGAACTCCTTTGCATCTTTGTGCATGTCGATCCACTAGTAGTTGGCTCTAATTATCTTACGAACCAGCGATTCGGCACCCGAATGGTTCCCCCAGGTGCCTTAGTGAACTTCCCTCAAGACATATTTGTTATCTCCTGGTCCCAGACATATGGCGAGTGGGCCATCGAACATTCTCCTTAATAGGGTGTTATCTTCGGACAAGTTGAACTTGGACACCTTCGTGCGTAGAGCACTTGATTCTTTAGGGTCCGATGGCAGCTTCCCTGTCTTCAGGTAATCTATATACTTATTTCTCCAGTCCCAGGTTAAGCTTGTCGAGTTTATCACGGCGTGGCCTTCTTCCACTACCAATTTCATGAGTTGTACGACCGTTCCCAAGCTGAATTCGTCGTCATCAACCGACGATCCCAAGTTAGCTAGAGCATCGGCTTCTCTATTTTGATCTCGGGGTACATGTTGCAGGGTCCATTCCTTGAATCAATTTAGTGTTACCTGTAGTTTATCCAAGTATCTTTGCATTCGTTCCACTTTTACTTCGAACGTCCCATTGACTTGATTCACCAAGAGGATAGAATCACACTTAGCTTCGATCACCTCGGCCCCCAAGCTTTTAACCAGTCCGAGACTTGCAATCATGGCCTCATACTCGGCATCATTGTTAGTCAATTTTACAGTTCTAATAGATTTCCTAACTACATTACCCGTCGGTGGCTTTAACACGATGCCAAGTCGGGACCCTTTTGCATTTGAGGCACCAGCCGTAAAGAGGGTCCAGATCCCCGATGAAGTCCCTGAGTTCAGCAACAATTCCCTTTCAACCTCGGGTATTAGGGCCGGCTTGAAGTCGGCCACCTGCCAAAATTTTGGATTTGATGGCGGTTCGGGGTCGATATTCGATATTGTACCCCGCTGATTTTCAGGGCCCATTTGGAAATCGTCACGAGAGCTCGGGTTTATGCATAATGTTTCTCAACGGGTAAGTAGTCACGATTCAAATGAGATGGCATTGAAAATACGGCTTTAACTTCCTAGAGGCGCTTAGCAAAGCGAGCACCAATTTTCTAAGTGAGGATACCTAGTTTCAACCTCGCCTAGAGTCCTGCTAACACAATAGATAGGAAATTGCGTACCTTCCTCTTCTCGGACTAGGACTCCACTTACCACTATCTCGGATACTGCTAAGTACAGGTACAGATGCTCGTCTGCCTTCAGAGTATGAAGTAAAGGCTGGCTCAAAAGGTACCGCTTGAGTTCTTCCAAGGCTTGTTGGCACTCCCGAGCCCATGACAAGTTATTCTTCTTCTTCAATAACGAGAAGAACCGATGGCTCTTGTCAAAGGACCTCGAAATGAATCGATCCAAGGCGGCTATGCACCCGGTTAGCCTTTGAACGACCTTGACATTGTCCATGACGGTGATGTCCTATATGGCCTTGATCTTATTGGGGTTGATCTCGATTTCCCGGTTGGACACCATGAATCCGAGGAACTTCCCGGGCCCGACTCCGAATGCGCATTTCTCCTAGTTCAGCTTCATATTGTATTTCTTCAATATGTTGAAGGTTTCCTGCAAATGTTTCAAATGGTCCTCTGCTCGCAGGGACTTAACTAACATGTCTTCAATGTAAACCTCCATTGATTTTCCTATTTGCTCTTCGAACATCCGAGTTACTAGGCGTTGGTAAGTGGCACTGCGTTTCTTAGTCCAAATGGCATTACGTTATAACAGTAGGTGCCGTATTTAGTGATGAAGGAAGTTTTTCCTGATCGCCCGGGTCCATCCGGATTTGGTTGTACCCGGAATAGGCATCGAGAAAGCTGAGGATCTCGTGGCCAACCGTCACATCGATCAGGCGATCGATGTTAGGCAGAGGAAAAGAGTCCTTAGGGCGTGCCTTGTTCAAGTCTTTGTAATATACATACATTCTTAATTTATGACCCTTTTTAGGGACTAATACTACATTTGCTAACCAATACGGGTACTTAACTTCCCAAATGGAGCCTATTTTAAGAAGTTTAGATACCTCGTCTTTGATGAATGCATGCCTGACTTCGGAATGAGGCCTCCTTTTCTATTTGATCAGGTGAAAGTTCGGATCCAGGCTCAGCTTGTGACTAATTATTTCTGGCGGGATCCCTGTGTTGTCAAGGTGGGACCAGGCGAAACAATCTATGTTAGTTATAAGGAATTCAATGAGCTTTGTCCTGAGCTCGGGATTTCACCTCGTGCCTAGGTATACCTTCCGATCGGGCAAGTGCTCGATCAATATGACTTGCTCCAGCTCCTCAAACATTAACTTGGTGGCATCAGAATCGTCAAAGGTTATGAAAGACCTGGGAACTCCGTAGTCGTCATCCTTGCCCGTCCCCTGCTTTTTTGGCTCGGTTGGGGCCAGTATCGGTGATTGCTATTTGTTTTCTTCCTTGGTGACCGAACTCGAGTTTTTTGATGTCAAGAGTGCGGATATCAGGACCACCTCATCGATCGCGAACATCTCTTTTACGGCCAGTTGCTCTCCGTACACTGTCTTAATCCCTCCTGGTATTGGGAATTTCAACACCTGGTGAAGTGATGAGGGTACTGCCCTCATGTCGTGAATCCATCGCCTCTGGAATAGAGCATTGTATCTCATATCTCCTTCGATCAAGTAGAACTTTGTTTTCTGAATGGTTCCGGCGGTGTTCACCGCTAGGGTTATCTCCCCTTTAGTGATCTCACATGCCATGTTGAATCTGTTTAGAACTCGGACTGTAGGCACAATTTGGTCTCGTAGATCCAGCTGCTCTACGACCCTCGATCTGATAATATTGGTCGAGCTACCTGGATTAATTAAGACACGCTTAACTCGAGATTTATTTATGAGTACATATATTGACAGTGCATCTTCGTGTGGTTGTATGATTCCTTCAACGTCCTCGTTGTTGAAAGATATGGTTCCTTCTGGCACGTAATCTCGTTGTCCGTTTTTCCCTTGTGATGGACAATTTGGTGCTCTTTAACATCAGCCCGTGGGGGACGTTGACCCCACCAATGATCATGTTAATGACGTGTTGTAGTTCCTCTAGCTTGATCTGCTTATTGGAGTCCCTATTCCTGAAGTGATTTTTGGCTCGATTGCTCAGGAACTCTCGGAGGTGTCCGTTGTTGAGTAACCGGGCTACTTCCTCTCTCAGTTGTCGGCAGTCTTCAGTTATATGGACTTGAGTGCCATGATATTTACACATTAGGTTGGGGTCCCTCTGGGCAAGGTCGGACTGTAAAAATCGAGGCCACTTGGTGTCTTTGATGCGTCCGATGGCAGATACGATGGTAGCAATGTCGACGTTGAAGTTGTACTCCGATAACCTCGGCTCTTCCTTAGGCCCTTTTTCTCATGAGCCCCAGGCTGTTTTGACCTCGCTTTCACTTCTCACAGGGTTTCACCAAGGCCCGTTACCCCTTCGACCTCCATTGTATGGTTGATACCGATCTCTATTCGATCTTGGTTCACGATCAATGTCTCTTTTGGATCTGTCACTAGCTCTTATGGGATAAATGGACCCGGAAGGGCCACCGAGCTGATCATCTTCGACCCTTAGTTTTGATTGGTACCGGTTATGGACATTGGCCCAAGTTATCACTGGGTATTCTATTAGATTTTGTTTCAACTGGTGTGAAGCCAATGAGCTTCGAGTATTGATTCCTTGGGTAAAGGCTTGAACGGCCCAATCGTCCGCGACCAGAGGCAGGTCCATTTGTTCCATTTGAAACTGGGACACGAATTCCCTGAGCATCTCGTTATCTCTTTGCTTCACTTTGAAAAGGTCTGACTTCCTAGTCTCGACCTTGATGGCCTCGGTGTGTGCTTTCACGAAGGCGTCTGCAAGCATACAAATGAGTCAATAGAATTAAGGGGTAAGTTGTGATACCATATCATAGCTCCTTTTGACAAGGTCTCTCCGAACTTTTTCAGCAGGACGGATTCGATCTCATCATCTTCCAAGTCGTTCCTCTTGATGGAACACGTGTAGGAGGTCACATGTTCATTTGGATCAGTTGTTCTGTTGTACTTAGGAATTTCGGGTATGCGAAACTTTTTTGGGATCGGCTTCGGAGCTGCGCTCGGAGGGAAATTTTTTTTAACAAACTTCTTAGAATCCAGGCCCTTCAATTTTGTTGGTGCTCCTGGGATTTGGTCGACCTTGGAGTTGTAGGTTTTTACTTTTTTGTCATTGGCTTCGATTTTTTTTTTCTCCCGATTCCACCCGTTTTGTTAGTTTCTCAAGCATCATTATGATCTCGAGGTTGGTCCCGGGTTTAGCTTCACTCGGCTTTTCTACGATCGGTTCATTTCTACGAGCGCTTTCCTGGGATGGTTCGGGCTTGACTCTGCTGGGGGCACGGCTTTGGTTCTGCAACTGGTACCGCTACTTGCTGAGCCTGTAACATTACGAAGATTACTCGCAAGTTGATCCCATCATCTTCGTCGTCGTGTGTATTTTGGGGCACCGGTCGGACTCCCCACGGATGTTTTTCGCAGGATCGGTAGGCAAGTTTACATTGATGGTCACATGTGAGTTAGCGTCGATCGGATCCGCAACCGAAACTCCGTTGGGGTGGACAGGGGACACCTCGTTACTAGGTGCCACATTGTTGTTCTCGCCATGGTAGCCAGACTAAGCATCCACGTTCAAAGGGGCAGACTGTGAGTTCGACATTCTGAATTTTGACCTGAAACTAAAAGCTCAAAGAACAAGTGTAAAATAGGGTGTGTAATGGAAATTTGTATCAAACTGCCACTATTATCCTTAGCCCCACGGTGGGTGCCAAACTGTTTGCTCTCTCAAATGGATAACAATTATATTTGTAAGTGGTTTTAAGGATACGCAGATGACTTCAATACAAATGATAAATTATGTTAGATTAAACAGATAGAGGATGTAATAAATTGTCAAACTGCTTAAAGGGGGGAGATTCCGGACTCGACAGCAGGCTTAATGAAATATCTGCCCTCGATCCCGGACTCACAACAACTAAGCAATGACGAACAAAAGTGAGACTTTGAATAACAGAGAAAATAATAGTATATTGCCTTGATTTGCGTGTTACAGTATTCTTAATGAATAATCAGACACCCCTTTATATAGTAGGGGAGTCCTACTGCAAATACAATTCCATAAAAGATAAAGATTTACCGTTTAACAAATCACCGGATTCCTGCCGATACGTATCGAGATCCACGTCATGATATCCCGCTGGTCATGGATGCCAGGGCCTATTGATGGTCGTGCTCGATTGCCTGGTAGTGCTCTCCAAGACATTTGGGATTCGAATCGAATCTGGGATCATGGCCCCGATACTCCTGAGTCCGGGCGCTTTGTCCGGATCTCAGCTCGAGGGGATCCTTGCCTCGATTCTGATCCCTTTGTCATCACGCCTCTTGCTCCATTTACTTTATTGAAAACCGAGGTGTCTCATGGGTCCGATTTCAGCCATATACAATATGGTTATAAGAGCAAAATATTAAATTTAAATCAAAAAATTAAAATCAAAGAGTTCTAGAAAGATATTGTGCTTTTAAAAAGATTAAAATAAAAAGAATATATCAATACGTGGAAAAAGGGAGTAGTATTCGAAGCTTGGCTAATTAGAACTGCTCCGCAAGGTTGAAATACTGAAGACATGATTCAATATTTAAACTGACAAGATCAAAAGTATTTTACTTTCTAGGAATACATTAGCTCTGCTCATATTATAGAAACTATGATTTATTTTATTTTTTTGGTTAAGTGGATATAGTAATATATTAACAAAAATATTGTAAGAACTACAAAGTTGTTGGAGCATTACTCCTATTTAGTACATTATTTTGTCCAATTTGGTTAATATTACAAATCAAAATTTCTCCGGATAAAGTAGTTCCTAGTATATTTGCACAAAAACTTGCATTGGCAAACACAGGAGGAATTACTAGAATTCTTGTGCTATCAAAGAACTTCTTGGTTGCTCCTTCCTTTGTCAGTAGATCACCCTCTTAGTTCTGTTCTCTGTGGCTATGACTGATGAGAGGATTTTCCAGTCTCTTCATCAATAATCTGGATTCACAAATCAAAGCATCATAAGTCGGGAGGTCATTTTTTATCAACTTGATTACCTCAATACTGTCAGATGAAATTTTTTGTTATTACTCTATGAAAACGAGGATGGAGACTTAAACGTTAATTCCTTTTACAAGATTGACTTGCAACCATGTAACTTGGATCTCATGCTATCGTGTACTACTATTAAACTCATGATTTTATGGGTGGCCATAGGTCGATTCGGTTTGATTATGAATGTTATCAGTTCGGTATATCGGTTATCGATTTATAAATATGTTAAATTGATAATCGATCGATAAGATAGCGTTATCGGGTATTGATTAGTCGGTTATCGATCCTTATCGGTTCGGTTATCAATTTACCCAATAAGAATAAAAAAAATCCAAAAATTTCATGTTTTTATTATAGACTGTTAAGAGACAGAAACGGAATTTTTGCTCTTAAGAAAAGAGCGATTAAATTTCAACTTTAGAAAAGAAAACTTTCTTTGCATTTGAAATTTCCAATGAATGATCTCAATTTTCAAAGTTATAAGTTAGTAGGAGTAAGGAATAAGACATTAAACAATCTAATCTTACTAACTATCTCAATGCGGGCGGGCATAATTCACAGGAATCCTAATCTTGTAAATACTAAAGAATCAGTATAACAAAAGAAACAAATAAAAAAAAAAATTGAACAACTAATTCTTTAAAGTTTAAAATTAAAAATCTTAGCTGAAGAATTAAAATGAGAAATTCAAAAAAGTTTAAAACTTACTCTAAGAATTAAAGTCTGAAAATGAAGAGTAACTACTGAGAGGATTGAGAGAAGAGAATGAAGCCACAACGTGGCTCTATATACTTAGTGGGTAAAGTTATAATTTTGCTAAAGTTTATTGGGCTATCGATTAAGCCGTTAATAAAATTGACAAACCGAAACCCGAATTGATAACCCAATAGTCAAAGAACATTAAACCGTTATCGAACTATTTACCCAATAATCCGATATTAATAAACGCAATAATATTTTATCGGTTCGAGCTATCGGTTATCCCTAATAAATGCCCACCCTACGTGACTTGTTTAATAAGCTGGTTTGGTTGGACTAAATTTAACATGTTCAATCAATTTTGTATGGTGCGGGCTTATTTGGACGGCAAGAGCTATCTCTAATCTTTTCTAGAGCTACCTCAAACTCTGCAGAATTTATTGTTTTTTCTAAGTTTCTACAATCCCCTACATTTGAGGGTAAATATCTACCTAGGATTCTAAACCAACGAAAACTATAGAAAGTCATACACTGTCAGACAAGTACTTATCCGGATTAAAAATTTAGAAACTCGATCAATTTTTAAAGAACTTATTGAACTTTTAAAACTATGGGTTAAGAATACAATGTTTGTTCCAATTTTAATGATTTTTCACATATATAATTATGTTTCATAGTATTAAAGTACTGAGTATGGTTGAACTTGAACTCCATATCACAAAAGCTCTATCCACCTATGTCTGGGCCCTGAGGAGAACCACCTCTTCCGAACCAAGTATTGGGATGGTGAAAAAAAGTTATAATTATATGAGCATATTTGAAATTTACCCCAATATCAAATATAGTACTGAGTATCTGGTTTAGCTGCAAAACTTTAATTGGAATAAAGAAAACCTTAAGCCCATAATTTAGCCGGCCAAGAAAGAAACTCCAAACCACTAGTACTTGAACAAATAATGAGTAATTCAACAACCTAATGAAAACAGAGAAAAATCTAAGAATCGGCAATTGTGACCTCAACCTCAACACCGGGTTCAATGGTGATTGAGGTGATCTGCTTGACAACATCTGCGGAACTGAAAAGGTCAATCACACGCTTGTGCACCCGCAGCTCAAACCTGTCCCATGTATTTGTGCCTGCAAGAAAAATAAATATTAATTAATACCGTATAAAGAAGTTCCATACAAGAAACAAAAGCAAAAATCAGATCACTTCATTATAACTACTATATATATACCTATATTCTAAACTATTCCAAGAAATTCTACACTGTTGTCCAATAGTAAGCAGTGTTATCAAAAGCGCTTAAGCCCTGAAGCGAGGCTCAAAACATGTTGAGCGCTTCGCCTCACTTAGTGGGTGCTCCAGTGTTGTCATCAAGACTCTAAGGCACATTCTTCCTTACCAATGAACGTAATCCTGAAAAGGCTACACTAAACAATTGATATTTCACTTTATCGTAAATTTTCTTCAATTTCTTTGTCCATGTATTTAGTATTCATGCTTATAGATATTAGTCTTGGACTACACATACATATTTGTAGTTTTTTTCTATTAGTGCTTTTCTTCATTAAAGCCCACCATTTATTTGCAGTTTGCGTTTAAAGCCCCAAAAGACCTTAGAGCTTTTTTGCGCTTTTCGCCTTTGATAAAACTGATAGTAAGCACCAAAAATATCACCACAAAGACATTGACATTGAATAATTAAACAAACAAGGATGAACCTAACTCACACGGAGTCTCAGACAACCTCCGCAACTGACAGTGGAGAGAATGTCCTTCAGACTAACCAATGCTCTAAACTACGCAAAGGGGTTAAAAAAAATTCACCTAGTAGTACCATTTTTACTTTGTTTGGCACACAATAAAATGTTTGTGACGACCAACTTCAACCATGTAAAGCTTCATAAAATTGAACTAAGAACCAATTAAGCCCTGGAAAATACTAAGAAATTCAAACAGGAACAAGCAATTATTTGAATCTAGACCTATCATAAAATCACAAAAACAAGCTCACCCACAGAATTGATACAAGCAATAGCACCTTATCGACAGGGAGACTCTCTACTAGTAATGTGAAGAAACTTTGTGGGCATCTGCATAGACAGGGCCCTTCAGACTGACAAATGTTCTAAACTGAGCAAAGGGGGTCTGAAAATTTCATGCAGTAATATCATTGTTATATCGTTTGAGGCACAACAATATGTTTGTGACTGACCAATCTCAACCATGCTAAGCTTCACAAATTGGACTAATAAGAAACTGAATCCAGGCAAATACTAAACAACTCAAACAGAAATACTTGAACCTAGATATATCATAAAATCATATTGATAATTTGATACTAGCAATAGTACCTTCTCCACAGGGCGATTTTCTAGTGGTAATGTTGAGAACCTTTGTGGGCATTCGCACAGGTCCTTTTACCCTGAGCCTCTTGTCCTTGGCAC
This sequence comes from Nicotiana obtusifolia, assembly GCA_002018475.1. Classification (NCBI taxonomy): domain Eukaryota; kingdom Viridiplantae; phylum Streptophyta; class Magnoliopsida; order Solanales; family Solanaceae; genus Nicotiana; species Nicotiana obtusifolia. The sequence continues at coordinate 32,223 of MCJB01048395.1, read as the reverse complement.
CACGAACCAGATCAGCACACACTACGTTTATAAGTCAATACAAACAAGAAAACTACAAGTCAGTTATTGATGCAAGATACAAGCAAGTCCATTCACTACATTGATATTAGAAAAACATAACACCACATTATCAAACTTCTGTTGCAGCTAAATAGCCACTTTATAACTATTAAAAATTCAATGTTCGAAAACCCAAAAATAGTAGTACTAGCTTTTTTATGACTGAAAAATAAATCTGGGAAACTAGGGGATAATGGGTACACCTGTCTACCTTTCTCCACTTAAAATGGCATAGGGCTCGAACTTGTGACTGTCAACCTTTGCCACCTGAACTAAGCCCTGGGCCAAATAGTACTTCTAGTAGTCTAACCCCTAAACTATGCGAAAAATCTTCTGATTACTTAAGATGACTTATCTTCATTGTTTTTCAACATGTCTGCCTCACAAATCTCTCCCTTGTGGAAATTCTCCCACTGATTTCATAAACTATTTGCAATGTAAAATATTCCCAATATGGAGGCTCGCAAGCAAAAATCAGTCTTACAACCAATTATCTCATACGATCTCAATGAGGTACAGGTTAAGAACTTAAAATCCTCATCTAAGAGGTTCAAAATCCTGCATTCTGCTACAAAACTAGATATTGATTTTCACTATTATAAGGTTGAAAGTCAAAGCACACTCTAATTTCCTCAATAGACAAGATATTTTCAGCTAGAAACTAAAGCAAAACATTTCTCAAGGATCTTGAATGCAGAAAACATAATCACACAGCAAGATCTATAGGTCCCAAAACCTTAGTTCTAAATACTATTCAAAAAAGATAGGCAGAAAAGAGAAACCTTTCTCAAGATTCTTAACGTTTTTGGAAGAAAGAGTGATTCTAATCTTGTGAATCTGCTCCTGAGGCTCCTCTAGCCCTGGTTTTGTTGCCTTCATTGCTGCGTACGCCATATTTTGATTTGATTTGCGGAGAGTGATGCGACGAAGATGCAAAAGACGTAGCCGCAGCTTCGATTTTGTTTAGGGAGGATAATGGGGTAGTTGATTTTGAGTGGACCAGTTTATATGTATAAGATTAGGGTTTCTCTTCCATGGTTTATTACACTTTAGTCCCCCAATGTATTGCTTACTTTACCTTTTCATCCCTAGTAAGCTAGTTCATTCATTAAAGAAAAGTATTTCATTTGTTTTATTTAATTTTATTTTCCTGATTACAAGCACACAATTCAACTAATTTTATGGGTATCTGCTACCTCTCACCAGCATAGGTATAGTATGTTTGCCTCTACTCGAATTTGAACTTAACACCTCATGACTTTCAACCCACTTCATTAACTATTAGGCCATACCTTTGATGCCCTTATATTTTAATTTTTATGTAATACAACATTACTATTTGAAAAGTTAGATAAATTTTTCTTTTACTAATCTTTTCTTAAATAATTTTTTGATAGTTTAAAGAAATAACTTTTTGATAGTTTAAAGTATTAGTTATTATGACTTATAGTATTTTATTTATTTAAAATATTTAATATTTTATTTTAACAAGGACTTATTTAATTTCTAATCACTTGCCATGTTGCATTGTACATGTATTATTATTCAAAAACAATTATTTAACCGCATTTATATTCCAAAATATTTATTTGTATTATAATCAAAGAGTTAATGACTTTAAAAACCTCCAAACCATCACTATTTTACAAGTTTCATACTTAAACTATCGAGTGTTTCTGTTACCTCTCGAACTATAATTTTATAAGATTAACCCCCTCCCCTCCTCCCCTCTCCCCAAAGAGTTCGTGATGACTTTTTGAATGATGAGTGAGATATCACGCTGGACTTTTTAACATCTAATTAAGTAAAGAAAATAGTTTTTTTTCAACTTTTTTTCTCTTCTTTATTTCTTAAATAACCCTTTCTTCTTCCAGTTTTTCCAATATTATTAAAATAATATCTTCGTCAATACCTTTCTTTTATTTCATTCGATCTGTTTTTGAAAAGCAAACACTTAGCGTCAAACCTAGGGAAACACTATTTTTTGAAAGAAAAAACCTTAATTGAAATTCTAAAACATAACGTTCTATCAATCCATAATTTCAACAGGAAAGGAATAGCAAAAGAACTAGTACTTTTCAAATTTATGGCAAAACCAACGACCGGCCCTTCTCTAATTTTATTTTTGGTTATTTAATTTGTTTTTTCTTTTAACTAGTTTATTCAATTTTTGTGTATTTACTTCGACAGAGTTTTAATTTGGACTAAAAAATACAATGCCATGTGTAGTGCCACTAGGTGCATTGAGAAATATTCTTCTTGTGGTTTTTAACCTTTAAAAATTAAGTACATGTTAACTACAAGTTTGTATAATCCATCCAGCCAGTCGGTAAAAGTGAGAAGTTTAGGATATATTACTTGATGTTTCTTTCATAAATCATTCGAATCTACATTATATAGAAAGATCATGCTTTTGATTCTCATCCATTTAACTCGTAATATGTCTGATGTCACGCTCCAAAATCGGGTGATTGGCACTCAATTTTTTATCTGACCCGAATGGACTAATCCATATAATAATACATATTTATATGCCTAATAGATGCATGCAAAAGTTTTTTTAAAGTATCATCATTTCAATAAATAAAACAAAGCATAAACATCGCCTTTAAGTCAACCTTCTTCATTTAAAAAAATTTCATAAAGATAAAGAGTTTCATCCTTGCGTGAAATATGAGTAACCATAAAATTACAACCTAAAAATAAATACTACTATTATCTTTGGAATCTCTATGACAAGGAATGAGATAGTCATCCCAGGCATACCTCAGTGACTCAAAAGAATAAAAATAATATCCTCCGCGAGTACAAGTGTGGAGTTTCACCAAAAAGTAACAACAGGAGATGTAAAGCAATTCTACCATAACGCTCAAGCTGCTCAGATCCGGTCTTGAAACAGATACATAAAAATTTGACCAATGGGCCTAAGCTCCACATACCTAGTGCAAATCATAAACCATTTTCCCAAATAAAGAAAATGGGACAAGATTCGGGAAATATTATATATGCGTAACAATTGATATGAAGGAAACATTTATATCAATTAATAATTCGGACAATGAAATAAGGCAATAATGTGAAACATATTTCAAGGTCTTCATTTAGCATCATGGCTTTAATAAAATCAAGCGAGACTTATCTTTAACTGGGAGCACTATACTGACACCAATATAATAGAACAACACTAGGTGATCAACCTAGCAACAAGTATTTGACTCTACTTGTCCGGGCGGCTTCTAGTAGTACCGTACGAGTCAGTTTAACCTCATTACATTAAGTAATGATCAATTGCCCTTGTAATGGGGAACTTTATCCCACAAATCTCGGCTTAGCCTTGGAATGAGTCCCTATACCGGTACATATAGTTCCATGGTAACGAACTAACAAACCAATCTCAGTGATCTCCTCTAGTAACTCCAAAATCATTTGATATTACAAACAGATCTATTGCCTAAAAGCTTTAAAGGATCCATTTTATCAAATCATGGGTGTTCATAACCGATCCAACTTTTTGAATAAAGTCAAGCAAAAGTCCTTTCTTAATTTTTTGTAATAATAATTAACAAATTAAAATTTATCTTTTTATTCAACAAGTATTACCTCAATGTGTAAAGAATTTTTAGATATTTTTACTTCACACTTTATAAGAAAAATTACATATTAACACTTGAGTCTTTTATAATACAAGGAGTGGTGCAATCCCAACTCACTCGTCCCCACAAGCTAGGACTCACATTAAGAAATTCATTTCTAAATCGATTTTTGATATGAATTTGGAGAAAATCTTTGAAGGGTAGTAAGTTTTAACGTACCTCGATATGCTTGCTAACCTCACCTCAACAATCCAATATCATCAACGACCCACAATCTACACAGTAATAATCAATGGATATCAAAAGTAGTCTATTTATTGCTTACAAGACCCATTTAGGGTTCAAACTTAGTGAAAAGACCCCTAGATAACCATCATCGGACTTAAACCTTAATACATGTTGTACCACTCAATGTGTACTCATATATAATCTATTGAAGTCCTTATAATCATCCAATAATTATTTAAGAATCACCAAGTCACTATTCGTCTTCATCCTTATTCAAGAACCCTACTTCATAAATACTCATTTCAAGAACTATTATTATTCCTTAACCAAATGGTGATTTCTATCTCATAGTACACCTTAAGTACTCATCCCACAGTCGTTCCCGAGTATTAAGTAGAGATTTTACCTTGTGGAGTCAAAACCCTAGCTTGAAGACTTGAAGAAATTTCTTGAAGATTGGAGGAATCCATATGAACTTTGATCCAATATAGTGTTAGTTCTTGCATTAAATGATGTTACATAATCATGATTGCACCATAAGTACTCACCTGAAGTGTATTGAATGCACTTGGATGAGAACTTCTCTCTTTATAGTCTTGCCTTTTAAATGGGGACCTTAAAGGTATTTTCTAGGCAAAATCTAAAATTTGACTTTCAAGAAACACGGTTGGGAAAACCGTAAGGGGCAAACAACACGGTTGGCGATACGATTAAGGCAACCGTAAGGTAGACGATATGGTTGGCAACATGGTTGGGACAAGGCCACAACTGCACTCTCGTTTCCTCTCTGAAAATCGATACGGTTGGAACAACCGTGAGGCAGGTGACACAGTTGCCTCTTCCCTCCTTCAACTTCATCATTACTCCAATTTTCATGAGTCATGCACTTGTCTATCAAACTGTAGCTCATGTAACTTTTATTATGATGAGATATAAGTATTCCCATGGCTCCATTACCCTCGAGGGGTATCTATGTGTTTAACCTCAAAAATGGATAAAAATTAAATTTGTAATTGGTTTTAAGGATATGTGATTAATTCGATACAAACAATAAATTGCGTAAGATAAAACAAATAAAGATGTAGTAAATTCAAACCACGTGAGGAGGATAATTCCAACTTGATGAAATATCCACCCTCGATACGGACTCACAATGGCCAGCACTGATGAAAGAGAAGAAGAGCTTTCAATAATAGTGAATTTGGGATACGTGTTACAATATATTCAATGAATAATCAGACTCCCCTTTATATAGTAGAGGACTTTTATCCTAAGTACAATTCTATAAAAGTTAAAAAATCTTCTGTTTAACAAATCATCGGTTCTCCATCGATACGTGCAAAGATCCCGCGCCGTGATATCCAGCCGGTTGCGGATACTACGACTTCCTGTTGGTCGTGTAACGTTCTCCGAAGTCCTTTAGGATTTGGACCGATCCTGGATCAGGGCCCTGATATTCTCAAGGGTAGGCGTCATGCCCCCGGACTCTGACTCGGTGAGACCCTTGCCTCGATTCTGGTCCCTTGTCATCATGTCTCTAGCTCGATTTACTGTATCGAAAACCGGAGTGTACCATGAGCTCAGTTTTATCCGTATACAAATAGTCCCCTCGTTTCTCAGAGAGTAAGTTGACGAGAAACGACATGAGCTCCCCGACTCCTTCTTCAATATGCTGTGACAGAAATGACAAAAGATCCTAAAACATCTCGTAAGTCATGTCATTGTGACCTCAAGTGCGTGCCAGCCGTCGGTTGGCTGCCCCTGGACGCGAAATGTCGCAGAGCCCCTATAAATATCCCCTCCTTCGTTCATTTTTTACTTTACGACCAAACTTCTACTCTCGTGCCTTCAGGATTTTATTACCCTTTTTTAAACTCTAGCATTTTTACCTTCGTTACTCAAGATTCCTCAGTACGTTGCAAAATTTTTACTCATTCTCTACTCAAGCCAGCAAATCTGAGCTTTCAACTTTCAACCTTTCTCTATCTTTTTCAAGCTTTTCCAGATAATAATAGCCAAAACCTCCAAATCTGTTCAAGGGTAGGCGTCATGCCCCTGGACTCTGACTCGATGAGACCCTTGCCTCGATTCCGGTCCCTTGTCATCATGTCTCTAGCTCGATTTAGCGTATTGAAAACCGAGGTGTACCATGAGCTCAGTTTTATCCGTATACAAATAGTCCCCTCGTTTCTCGGAGAGTAAGTTGACGAGAAACGACATGAGCTCCCCGACTCCTTCTTCAATACGCCGTGACAGAAATGACAAAAACTCCCAAAACGTCTCGTAAGTCATGTCATTGTGACCTCAAATGCGTGCCAGCCGTCGGTTGGCTGCCCCTGGACGTGAAACGTCGCAGAGCCCCTATAAATATCCCCTCCTTCGTTCATTTTTTACTTTACGTCCAAACTTCTACTCTTATGCCTTCAGGATTTTATTACCCTTTTTTAAACTCTAGCATTTTTACCTTCGTTACTCAAGATTCCTCAGTATGTTGCAAAATTTTTACTCATTCTCTACTCAAGCCAGCAAATCTGAGCTTTCAACTTTCAACCTTTCTCTATCTTTTTCAAGCTTTTCCAGATAACAATGGCCAAAACCTCCAAATCTGTTCAAGGGTAGGCGTCATGCCCCCGGACTCTGACTCGATGAGACCCTTGCCTCGATTCCAGTCCCTTGTCATTATGTCTCTAGCTCGATTTAGCGTATTGAAAATCGGAGTGTACCATGAGCTCAGTTTTATCCGTATACAAATAGTCCCCTCGTTTCTCGGAGAGTGAGTTGACGAGAAACGACATGAGCTCCCCGACTCCTTCTTCAATACGCCGTGACAGAAATGACCAAAAATCCCAAAACGTCTCGTAATTCATGTCATTGTGACCTCAAATGCGTGCCAGCCGTCGGTTGGCTGCCCCTGGACGTGAAACGTCGCAGAGCCCCTATAAATATCCCCTCCTTCGTTCATTTTTTACTTTACGTCCAAACTTCTACTCTTGTGCCTTCAAGATTTTATTACCCTTTTTTAAACTCTAGCATTTTTACCTTCGTTACTCAAGATTCCTCAGTACGTTGCAAAATTTTTACTCATTCTCTACTCAAGCAGCACATCTGAGCTTTCAACTTTCAACCTTTCTCTATCTTTTTCAAGCTTTTCCAGATGACAATGGCCAAAACCTCCAAATCTGTTCCCCAAAAGGTCGTTTCTACCTCCCAACCGACTGCTAGAATCAATGAAGCCACTTTCGATGTGGTCGACCTCGAGAAGTCCGCTGCTAACGTGGTTACGACGAACCGGCTCCTGAAACCTCCCTTGAAGATGTTCATTCTCGGGGGTTGTTCGGTCACTGACGACTTCAAGGTTGAGAAGCCCTCTTCGGTCAGGGTCGGCGTGAGGAGGCATCGAGATATATTTGCTCAATCACTGAAGATGGCCTCCCCGCAGTCCGAAAGGACAACAACTAGGCTGACAAGGACATAGTGGTCCTTAACTCCGGGGAGGCCATTACTACTCATGTTGAGGGGTACCTAAGTATTTACACTTATCCCTTCACCATGGGCCCAGTGGACCCGATCATTATATACTTATGTAAGGTATGCCTCGGTCAGATCCATCCATCGTTGTGGAGGATCATAATCCTCCTTCGATTTTTTGTGAGCAAGATCGACTCCTATCGACTTACCGTAGATCATCTACTCCGTCTGTATAGTCCCTAAATCTTCCGAGAGGGACTAATAAAGCTCGTGCGTTGGGCTAGTAAAGCCCCATTCTCAAGCATCGATGAAGAACGAGATCGAAGCTGGCAGGGACGCTTTGTCCAGGTGAGGACCTAGACTTGATTCTTGCCAAATTTAGGCCATTCCCCGAGAAGTGGACTACATCATGTAAGTAAAATTTTCCTTTGAATGATAATTTCATGCCCGTCTCCCTTTTCGTCATTAGTATTTGTGGTGGTACAGCTGTCGCTTGAGTCCCAAATGCTGTCCCTCAGTTAAAAGAGTGGATCGAAGGCATTGTCTCATAGATGCCCTACTCCGAGCGCTCGTGGCGCAAACTCTCGAAGGGCTGTCGGGAGGCCCATTCCCATGGTAAGATTTCTTTCCCTAATAAGTTGCGTTAGGCTTCTCCTTCTAGCATCACATTCTTATTTCTTTTATTTCCTTTTTGCAGGTTTGCCTAAGACCGTTGAGATTAGGCCTCCGGTTGGAGAAGAGGACGTACCCGCTGATCTTCTACTTCGGGGCAGCCTAGAGCCACAACTGGAGAGAAGAAAAGGAAGAGGGCCCCGAGTTCCTCGAGCTCAGAAAAAAAGAAACCAAGGAGAAGGTTGGTTTGTAAGCCAAAGGGAAGCTCCAGCTCCTGAGTGCTTTACTCGGACTTACTTTTTCGGCTTAGGGACGAGCTGAGGAGGACTAAATTTTTGTGGCCCATGAGTCGTTTGTTCCCGAGGAGCAGGTGGCAAGTGAGGGGGGAACGATGGAGGCTAATCCCCCTCAAGTGCACGAGGTTGGCGCAGGGGCGAGGGTCGAGATGCCCGCTCTGCCCCGCCCTGTGTCATAGAGATTTCAGGATCGCCTTCGTTCGTGGAGTCTATGTTTGACGAAGCTCGAGTGACGAAGGAGCGATCCAACGAAGGGTTTCATGGAGCGGAAGATCCCCTTCGATGCTTCTTTGATGGTGTGGACTCAACTGCCCTGGAAGACTTCACCGGGTTGGGCGATTTAGAGGTGCTGAGAAAAAGTCCATCCTCGGAGGTCGGTGGGTCGAACTTGAGCCCGAGGTTGATCAATCGGTTCCCCGCTCCAAGCACGGATCCTGGTCGAAAGCGATTTGTCGTTATCACTGTTCTGGAGGATGCCCGGGTTCTTTTCGCCACCCCCCCCCTCCGGGCTAGCTAGCTACCTCTAGTGCCTAGTAACTGAAAAAGACCAGGCAAATATGAACAAGGTGGATGCGTCATGCTTGTTCAACGAAGTGTAACAGGCGCTGAATCGGGTAAGGTGTTATCACACTCTTTAATCTTTGAATTTAGTTTCTGATGACTCTAATGTTTTTTTCTTTTTCACATTTTGCAGGCCTCGGTGCTCCATCAAGAAACCTTTCTTTGGTACCAAGATAAGCTTAGCCAACTCGAGGCCGAAGTCAATGAGCTTGTTGAGAAGAGGGACATGTATAAGCTTCTCAGCGAGCAACGTGAAGGAGAAGTCAAGAATCTCCGGGCTGAGTTGGACGCGGCTTAGAAAGAACATGCCGCCTGGTGGAGCATGTAAAGATCTTTGAAGTTAGTGACGGAGAATTATACATGGCGACTAACGGTCAAAACCCGTAGGTCCAGCAAAAGCTTGATCGGATCGATCAGCTTCGAGTTGAGATGGACGAGCTCAAGGCTATGGCCGAAGAGTAGAAAGGCAAAATGGATTGATTGGCTTCGAAAAAGGAGAATGCCCTGGAGCAGCTGGCCTCGACTGAAGTCCAACTTCGAGTGGCGAGGGAGAAAGCTGAGGCCCGTTCCTAAAAAATCGAAAACCTCCAGTCTCAACTGGGCTCGGCCGCTGCTGAACAGGATACCCTTGCCAAGGAGCTTAAAACAGCCAAGTCAGTGGCGGAAATAACAAGGGCCAATGCTAAAGAGATGGTGGCCCAGTACAAATCCGACACTGAGGCAGCCCAGGACCACCTGAAAGTTATTGCCGATTACGTAAAGTGGCAGTCTCGAAAGGAGGATCTCGAGGAAGTTCATGCTTGGGGTTTCGACTTAACGGTTGAGATGGAAAATGTTAAGAGGCTTGAGGCCGAGGCCAAAAAGTTATCCCGAGGACGAGGAAGACTCCGAGGGCTCCAGCATATCAGAGGATGGAGGAGACCCTGATGGTCTTGGTAACGAGGCGAGCTCCGGTGAAGATCAGGCTTAGGTGCCTTGTAGAGTTTTCTTTGTTTTTGTATTTTTGTATGTTTTGTTGAGGTCGTTTGGCCTTTGTAAAGATCTTTATATATATATATATGAGGCTAACCAATGCCTCCAAAATTGCATGAGGCTAAGCACTGCCTCCATCATTGTATAAGACTAAACGCTGCCTTTCTCTGTATAGGGCTAAGCACTGCCCTCATTACATTACATGAGGCTAACCACTGCCTCTATCATTGCATAAGGCTAAGCATTCCCTTTCTTTGCATAGGGCTAAGCACTGCCTCCATCATCGCATAAGGCTAAATGCTGCCTTTCTCTGCATAGGGATAAGCACTGCCCTCATTACATTGCATGAGGCTAAGCACTACCTCCATCATTGCATAAGGCTAAACGCTGCCTTTCTCTACATAGCGCTAAGTACTGCCCTTGTTACATTGCATGAGGCTAAGCACTACATCATCGCATAAGGCTAAATGCTGCCTTTCTCTGCATAGGGATAAGCACTGCCCTCATTACATTGCATGGAGCTAAGCACAGCTTCCATCATTACATAAAGCTAATCACTGCCTTTCTCGGCATAGGGCTAAGCACTGCCCTCATTACGTTGTATGAGCTAAGCACTGCCTCTATCATTGCATAAGGCTAAGCACTGCCTTTATCTGCATAGGGATAAGCACTACCCTCATCTCATACAAGGCTAAGCGCTGCCTTCCTTCAACACTTCTTTCATTACCCGCATACGATTAAGAGTTACCTATTTCCTCTATCGAATAATAAATATCGCCACATCTTTGCAATTCATGGGCTAAAATATTGCCATAATATCTGAAGGCGTCATAGTTCGAAGGCATCATCTTCACAGCCTCAAGAAACCATTCCATGGCCTAAGGATCTCTCAAACTGCATGTCACTATCCAAGGGCGTCATAGTCCAACGGTACCATTTTATGGCCCGAAGACACCATCCCATGGCCTAAGAATCCCGAAGCTGCATATCATTATTCAAAGGCGCCATAGTCTAGAGGCACCATCCTTATAGCCCGAGGACACAATTCCATGGCCTGTGAATCCCTTTATCGTATGCCTCATGGCCCAAGACGTCATGGTCTAAGGATATCATCCTCACTGTCCGAAGAAAATTCTCATGGTCCAAAGAGAATTTGCATCATGTTTAAATTTTCTCAATAACTATATTTATTCGCAAGTATCTTGTTTTAAGTTTTACCGATAACTCGGGAGGTAACTGTTCTACAAACAGAAGCAATTCTCGCTTCGGTTTCCGTTCAAAATGTTCACATCCTTGATTGTCCCCAAGGTAACCAATAACCAACAATTGATTACCTTCTTTCTCGTAATTGCCCCAAACATAGTCTCATGCATCCACAACGTTCAATTTCGAATTATTGCCATTCACAACTGTCACCTGAAATTATTAAGCATTTATGACACTACCTTATCCAGAGAAAATCTTCTCATAACGACTCCATCGGTCTCGTCCGTCGTTGGATCCAGAACTATAAGTGGCCTGATTCTCGTAAAACCAGGGATATGTAGGCAACTCAAGAACTAGGTTCGGCCCCCATATTTTAAGCACCTCATACCCCATCCCTGTTGATTCGGACAAAATTGATTATTATTTTCTTTTCCCGATAATTCTTTAATCATTCTAGGGTAAAGAAGGTGGTTGAACCTCTCGGGTGACCTTCCCCTTCTTTCCGCCTTCGTACGACTAGTCTTATTTTCTTTATGCGTTCCTTGTCGTGAATCACTCCTTCCCACCTTACAGAGAGGGATGTCCCTGCCCCACCCCAGGCAGGAGAAGGGCTTATACTGCTTGCCCGTCGCTGTCGAGTTGCTCTGTGCTTGCTCATTCTAGCTAGTCGTGACGACCTCTCATTATTCTTTTTTCCAGTCGCCTTCTTCCTTTGTCTTTTCCTTTTGGCACGACTGAGCTCGTGTCTGTCTCAGTCTCTGATTAGCGAGTTCAGTTGCTTGCTAGGCGGTAGAGTCATTAGACTGACGACTGAGTGCCCTCTCTATCGCCCAAGCCTCGTAGGAGAGCAATCTCTTGTGGAAAAAAAGCAATTGCCTGGCAAGATCCAACTAAGCGAATCTTGATTCTCTCTGAATGCTTCAAAGAAGAAGAGTTAGCCGGGAATCCAATTTATGCGCTTGTCTTCCTTGCTGGATGTGGAACTGTAATTCATCCTCAACTAGATAGAAGAACTTCGCCTTTTTTCTTCTTCCTAAAATGAAATGAAGAGAAAGAAGGTGCTCGGCCTAAAAGACTGGTGGAAAAAGCTCTTTTTGTTGGTCAAGACCTTTTGTTGAACTAAGTAAGTCTCTTTTCTAAAAGAAGTAGTTTTCCTCTCATAGATTTCAGTTGTTCACAAGTTGTCTCTACTGATGAAATAACAGTACGAGGTATAAAACAAAGAAAAGGCCTTTGGTAAACGCAAGACCTTCAGTATTCGAATTCTCATACATAGCATTCAAACACCAAGGGAATAATACATGATACGCACCAAGAGTGCCACGAAAACTGGGGACTGTTAGAACCGGGATCAATGCTTTATCAGGATCGGGGACTGCATGATCAGCTCTGCAGAAATAAGTTTTACACGTTATCCACATGTATTGGCACTTTATTTACTTAATCAGATAAATATTTATGTAAGTGTACTTTTGAATATATAAGGAATAAATCAAAATCTTTTTGTTTTTATCCTATTTCTTGTCCGAATGATAAGACATTTTTTGTTTTTCATTTGAGAGTTAACAAAAACTTCAAATGCTTGTGCCGTAATGAATAGGAGACGTCTTTTCAAGAGCACCGTAAACATAAAGGTCCTCTCTTATGAAACTCTCATAGTAAAGGGTATGTTCCGGAAGTGCTTATGCACAAAATCAAAAGCTAGTGGATGCAAAAATGTTCTCGAAGCTCTATCAGTCAAAGGTAAAGAGGATATTTTTGCACAACACGTAAGCAAAAAGTTATTTTATTCATTAAAGTGCCAAACTTAGTAAAAAGTTTTGGCATAATTTCAAAAGATAATTTTTTTTTTACATTATTCTTTGCTGCTAGAACCGAAAGGGAAAGAAGGGTCTTCATTCTCCCTGGTGGAAGAAGGTTGTTCTACTGGCGGATTCGAGATCTTCATCCTCTTCGATCTATCCTTCAGTTCCCGAACACTCAAAATTTAGTCTTAGAGGATTCAGTTGCAGCGGGCCGAGCAGGAAGATTCTCACGAGCAGTTTCTCCAGTTCCCAAGCTTTGGCAATGCAATCATCGATGTTGGAAATGCCTACTTTGGTTTCCTCTAAATTCTTCCTCTTCATATGATACATAGCATAGGTCTTCTCGAAGACGAGGGAATCTTCTTGGTCCTGGTGTTTTGCTCAGAGCTTGTCAATGTTGGCCTTGAGCTCTTCTTTTTCAGCCTTCATTGTGCTGAGTCGGGAATCAATTTCAACTTTGGTGGTTGAGTGAAGCCGCTTTTTCTCCATGACTCTCTTGAGCCTCTCTTATATTTTGGCCCTCCTCTCCTCAACAGCATTGGCCTCCTTGATTTTGGAGCATAAGTTGGCCTTCAAGTTATTAACTTGTTCCTCGAAGGTAGAATCACACTCGGTAGCGACGGTTACAGCATCTTGAAGTTCGACCCACTTCGCCTTAGCCTCTTTCAGATCTTCATTTAATTTGGTAGCTTCTTGGTTTTGGGCCATTTTATCTTGCTCGATTTGCAGTAACCGAATCTCAAGCTCGTTCATCTGTGAAACTTTTGCCTCCAACACTAGGAGGCGCTTGGCGAGCTGATTTCTTTCAGCCAAAAGTTGATCTCACTGGAAAGCAAGTTCTTGTTTATCTAGGATCAACCTTTGTAGGCCCTCAGAAGCAAGGAAGTTGGCCTAAAAAGAGATGGTGTCAAGATTATTACTTCGAAGCATAAATGGAAAGAAGGTAGGAAAATGTGAGATTGTTACTTGCGCTGGGCAGTGCATGTTGTTGTTTATTAGGCACTCCCCAAAAATGGAGTCCATCTTCTTCCAATCCTTCGCCGAAGCCAACAGCTTCACGTAATTAGCGAGCTCCACCGTCTTGGAGAGAATGTGTAACTCTTTTGAAACCAAAATAGTAGCGCTTCGCCTCCCACGAGGATCTTGAGAAGGAGTCGAGTACGTGTCTCCTGAGTTCCCGTGGTCGGGAGACCGTGGAGAAGAAGCATCCCCTACTTGCTTGGCTGAAGTCGATGGAAGAGAAGTAGTCGGTACTAGTGAAGAAGGGGCAGTTGGCATTGGCAGATAAGGAGCTATTGTGTGTGGACGGAGAAGAAACAATTGTGGTAGAAGGAGTGGTATTTGTTGCTTGCTCATAAGTTGATGGGAGAAGGAGGTTAGGGGTTGAGCTCTTCTGATTGGAGATAGCAACAGGGGTCGGTAAGCGTGAATCTACATTCTCAACCAATCAATTCCCACTAGAGTGCCTGCACTTCTTTTGCTGGTGGGTTTTGGAGCTCCCCTAGCTGAGCATCCAGTCGAGCTGATGAAGATCTTTTTCTTTTTTGAAGGGAAGCCTCTTCATTATTGGTTACCTCTTCATCATCGAGGACCACTATAGCCGGCTCGGTTGGTATTTTCTTTATAATCTTTTCCTGAGTCGCAGTCAGATAGGAACGTCTCTTCTTTGGTTTCTTATTCTTAGGCTGGGGACACCGAGAGGAGGCACCCTCATTGGAGGCTCGAGCAGATCCACGAGCCCTGCTTCGGTTTAGGGCATTCTGCAACATCCTCTCGGCCTCCTCGGGATATCAAGAGCGTTGACGTCGGGCACATGACAGAACCCCTCGGAAACCCTATACAAGCAAAAAGACGATTAGTAAATTGCTCTTAAACTATTAAGATTGAAGGAAAAAGGAATTTTGCTCACCATAGTTCCTGTCTCTCCACCCGTATTTAGGAGCCATTTCTTTCCACCGTCAGGATTCTTGAGTTATAATCCAGAATTTTCTGAACCTATCAGTCCAGACCGTGAACCCGTGGTGGTTCCCAACAAGTAGTTGAAATGAAGGAAGTAAAAAAAAATCAGCAAAGCAAGAAATTATCTTGCTACGAAGAGAGTAAACGAATATCCTAAGACTTACGGAAAAGATTCCACGATTTGGAAAAATATGGAGCTATGGTCGGGATGATGTCCGTGGTAGTAATAACAACGAACCACTCCATCCATCTATAGTTGATGTCATCATCTACACTGGTGAGAAGAGCGTGGTGACCACACTTGCTTAAGTTTAACACTCCCCCACGAGAAGTCTTGGGGTAGTAGAGATTCATCATATGTGCGAGAGTTAGGGTTTTCCCCGTTTTGATGCACAACTACGAAGGCAGGCCACTGTGAGCCATATGGATGGGCCTACCATTGCCAAGAAGACCTGGTACCGGAGGCAAAATCAGTATTATTGGGTCAAGTCCTTCACTCGACCCCAAGGTGAAGGGACCCAAAGTAAAGGGATATGTATATACATACATAAACCCCTCTCTAGAGTAGGTAACTCTTTCTACCCCATCTGGGGCAAGAATTTCGACATTGGAGCAGTTACAGTTCTCCTTCACAGTAGGGATACTAGAAGGGAGAATGAAGGAGGGGTACCGACGAATTGGCCAAAACCTGCTGCTTTGGGAATTTGCAGGTGCGTTTTGCTCTTGGAGATTGGATGCGGTGCTAAGATGGAGTGGTATGATGGTATTTACAATTGGAAGTTTAGATCAACGTCAACCTCTTTGGCTTTGTTTTTCTTTGGGCCTCCACCGAAGAGACGACCACCGTTTCCAAAGTTAGCAATGTAAGAAGACATGGCGGTAAAATATCAAACGAAGAGGTTCTTGCTGAGAAAGTTAAATGTTCTAAGGAAACTCATAAAGGGAGAAATGGTTGTGAAAGTAGTGAAAGTGAAGAAGTAAAAATGATGACGAGCAGGGAAGTTATAGACGGCAAAGTCATGGTCATGATTACCTCGAAAACCAGCGAAAATACTTGGTGAATCACGGGGCAACACGTGTTTGAAGTATTAAATGCGAGGAGACGTGCGTCCCTTCAAGTGTCTGAGACCGTTCAGGAACTTTCCTGCCAAGAAAACAATTCTTATCTACTTCCCGATAACACTAAGTTGCGTCTTTGGAAAACAGGGGGACTATCTATATGGGATAAAAT
This sequence comes from Nicotiana obtusifolia, assembly GCA_002018475.1. Lineage (NCBI taxonomy): Eukaryota > Viridiplantae > Streptophyta > Magnoliopsida > Solanales > Solanaceae > Nicotiana > Nicotiana obtusifolia. The sequence goes on along the minus strand of MCJB01048395.1, from coordinate 16,232 downwards.
TAGTTTATAACAAGTGGTCAAATAGCGAGGTGACATGTGGAATCGAAGACATGCAAAAGATGAGTCAGCAAATAATTAGTACCGGGTACAAATTGTGTAACCGATATAGGATGGATCCGAAGGAAGCATAATCGAGGATAAAGATTCAAAGGTTTGACATCGGATAGGATTTAATGACAGTTGTTACAAAGAGTATCCGCATTCAAAGCCAGCTGTTATGCACCCATCAATGACGTTTTTATTCTCATTCAAGAGGATCTTGTCTCCCTAAGTAGCTATAAATAGCAAGATTAACAATCATTGCAGGACATGAAACATTCTGCATATAAAAGCTTTAATCTACTACTTTACGCTCAATTCAAACAGTTCTATCATTGCTTTTACTTTTGCTTTCGGAAAGACTGAGTTCAGAATCAGGCTTGTTATCTCCTTTAATTTTAGTCGTTAATCTAATTTTTGTTCCTGTTTCTTTATCATCTTTGGATCAAATCTATTCGCTTGTCTATAAAATACACTACAAATTCAATTGTACTGTTTTATGGTAAACAAATTTTAAAAAAAATTCATATACCACAATATACAATTAAAAAATTGTACAAAGATTCAACCATCCTACTCTCTCCATTTGGCTTTTGAGAAGTAGCTGATATGGAAAGTTATTAAATTTTGCTAATGTCGAGTAAATAACTTATTAACGGCTCCCTCCAGATTTATTTCTTTTCCTTTATTCTTCATATAGTTCTTTTTATGCATACCTTGCTGCGAGGAATATCTCTGCTCACATGTATAGTCAAAATTCATGTTAACATATTTTGGTGAAAAGATCTAAGTTGGGCTTCTGCTAATAATTGGGCTAAGTTCTAAGAGTATAGTGAACTCTGTAGCATTCTAGTCAGGAAAAATCTAAAGGCACGAGTGCAAGCCAGATGGCGTCCTATATCTAGTCAATTAGTGGTGATAGCATGACAAAGGGGATTGTTTACCCTAGATTATGAGTAATAATTAAATTTATATGTGGTTTTAAGGATACGTGACCTGATTTAATACAATTAAATAATAAACGGAAATAGAGACTAAGTTTAGTGAACAAGGAAAAGAGCAAACCGCTAATACTAAGTAGCCTTTCTGCGTTAGAATCTTTTGGAAATAAAATATGAAGCAGGTAAACGAGCAAAATAAACTATAGCTTTTGTATATTGATTGTCTCTTTACAAATGGGGCTATCTGTTTATATAGGGAGGGAAAAGAATTCTATACAAGGTAAAAATCTCATTTACAAGGTAGGATATCCTTAGAATTAATGGATTCAACGTCTTTATTGATTTGAGCCGCTATTCCCGCCGAGATGTTTACATATCACAAGATTTCCTGTCCTTCAGTTACGCAAATCTGATAACTTTACCATGGGATGTTTTGCCCCGATCGGCCTTGACGATCTCGTCTCGAGCACCTTGGCTTCGAGCTTCGTTCTGAAGACATCCGGTCTCGGGCTTCTCTACTCGATGTCCCAGTTTCGGACTTCTCTTCTCGATGTCCCGGTCTCGGCCTATCGGGTGGCGATTTCAATCGACGCTGGTCGTCAAACTCCAAAACCGGTACTTCCTATGCAAGCGATCGGGTTCGACCCCATACAGATAGTCCCCTCATTTTTTGGAGAGTAATGACAAGAAACGATATGAGCCGCTGCTTTTAAGATTAAGTTAAATGGACACATGCTTATGGCGTGTGACACGGAATTTGGAACGTCCAACACAAGACATCTCGTTGATAGATGACGGCAGCATGATGACGCACGTGACAAGTATCAAAAATGTCTTTTCATAGGCCAACTGAAGACAAATTCTGCAACTTCTGCGAGCGCCCATTAATGCTTTCTCATTTTGGGACTTGAACCGCCGCTTTTAGAAGAGTATAAATAACCCTTTCATTCTTCAGTTTTCAAGTTTGCATTGTTTGAGCAATATATTCTCCAAGTTCTCTGCACTTTGTTCTCAAGTGATTTCTCTCTTTACACTTGCACCTACTTGCTTTTCCACCTCTTTAATTCCAATGGCAAAGACATCCAAGTTTGTTCCTCAGAAACAAAAACCCTCTTCCTCTCAACCCACTGAAGAGGCCGAGCCTGTCGTTGCTGAGGAAACTTCGACAGAGCCTCCTCTAAAAGCATTCATACGGGTCAAATGCTCAATCGGCTCTGACTTTAAGGTATAGAAGGCTTCTTCTGTACCGGGCCGGGGTGAACCGGTCGTTAGATATATTAGTTCGATCACGAGAAAAACCATCGATAGGGTGAAGGTAGAATGTAACTGGGTTGGTAAAGATGTGGTAGTTCCCTCATCGGACGAGGCGATTACCACCCACGTGGAGGGCTACTTGAGTGTTTACACTTACCCCTTCACGTTAGGGCTTTTGGACCCCATCGTTGTCGCCCTTTGCAAAAGGTACAATGTAACGCTGGGTCAGATTCACCCTTCCGTTTGGCGAATAATTCATTTTTTTTGTTTTTTCATGAGCAAGGTCGATGGGCATCCTTTCACCCTTGATCATCTGCTGCGATTATACAGTCCCCGAGTCTTTCGAGGGGGACTAATAAAACTCGCTCGCCGGGAAAGCAAAGCCCCATTTTCGAGCATTGACGAGGATAAGGACCGAGGCTGGATGAGCCGATTTGTTCGAATAAGGACGTCGGACTTGATCCCTGCCGAAGATATGCCGTTCCCTGAAAAGTGGAACATGAAGCATAAGAATCATTTCCTATCCTAATTCGTTTGTTGTCTTTCCTTTGTTATCTCACTAATATATTTTGCAAGATGTAGCTGTTTCTCAAATGTCGGTTGCGATTCAGCATTTGGAAGAGTGGGTCCGGAAGGTGGTAGCTCAAAGGACCTACTCAGAGCGTGTCTGGCGCGAGATATCGAAGGGCCTGTGGGAGGCCAAAAATCATATTGAGACCAATATCACTTGTGTTCCATGCTTTATGTGATCGATGATGCCACTAATTTACTTCCTCGTTCCTTTGCAGGTTTATCGAAGGACGCTGAATTGAGGCCAACGTCCCCCGGTAGAGAGGTTCCCTGTCCTCCCCCTGCTTCGGAGCAGGAAGGAGAGAAAAAGAGAAAAGAAGCCCCTGGTTCTTCTGGGCCCGAGAAGAAAAAACTGAAGAAGAGCATCGCTCGTAAGACCAGGATTGCCGACGTGGCTTTCCGGTTGGATGATGAATCCGAGGAAGACGGAAGCCTTGAGATTTTAAGCAGCGAGCCATCTCGGGCAGTCCCCGAGCCAAGGATCGATGAAACTCATATTCATCAAGTAGAGGATCTCGATGCAGAGGCGAGAACCGGGGCTTCTGCCGATGCAGGGGAGGCAGCGCAAAGAATCTTGGGCCCCCAGAAGCAATGGACCCCCCTTCTTTCTCGGAGGCAACCCTCAATGAAGCCCGAGCTGCTAGAGCGCATTCGCCAAGCAAAGGCCATGTACCGGAAGGGCCTTTTGAAGATTTCTTCGACGGTGTGCCATCGGCTGACACCTTTAGGCTCGAATTACCGAAGAAGAGTCCCTCCGCCGAGACGAGCAGGGCATCTTTCGGTCCCAAGCTGGTCGATAGATTTCCTACTCCGAGTTCCAACCCTGATCGAAAAAGGATAATAAGGTTCGCCATTCTCGAAGATGCTAGGGCCCTTTTTGCGCCTGTGGGAGTGGCTAGTTACCTTCGGTGTCTGGTGACCGAAGAAGATCAGGCTGCAATGGACGAGGTGGATGAGGCCTACTTGTTTAATGAAGCTCAACAAGCATCAAATAAAGTAAAACTTCTTATAGTCTTTGTTCGGTGTTTGCCAATTTTACTTTTCAATCTGGACTAACTGTCTTATTTTCTTTCGTATTCGTAGGCCTCGGTGCTTCATCATGAGGCTTTTCTTCGATTAAGGGAAGAGAAGGCACGTCGTGTGCGCAAGGAGAATGCTAATACACTCGACCAGATGGGGCAGCAACTTGACCGACTAAACCAATACCGATCCGCATTGAGCGAGGCCAAAGCAGAAACCAACGAATGGATAGCTAAGACTGAGCTATTGACCTCGAAAAAGGAAACCCTCCAAGCTCGAATGGTTTCTTTGGAAGAACAAGTCTCAGAGGCACAAGAGAAAATCGAGACTCTGACTAAGAGCACCGATATGCTTCAATCTCCGGTCAAGACGCTTACCTCGGATCGTGATATTTTGGTCAACGAGCTTCAATCGGCAAAATTCGTGGTTTCCGCGTCCAAAGCTGATGCCGATGATCTAATAGCTCAATACAGGGCCGATGCCGAGGTTGCCCAAGAGCAATCAAAGATTCTAGTCGAGTATACCAAGTGCCAAACCCGCCTTTCTGTTCTCGAAGAGTTACAAGCTCGAGGCTTCGATCTATCCACCGAGGTTGATGATGCAGCAAAGATCGAAGCCGATGCTAGAAAGCTGGCCTTCCCAGAAAAAGAAGAAGACTCCGAGAATTCTAACTAAAGTCATCTGCTGTATAATATGTCTTTTTAGGATTCTCACTTTTGTAACATACTTTGCTTCATATATATGAAAGATCTTCTTTTATCTCCCTTTCTTGTTCGGTCTATTCTGACTCTCTGCTAATTCAATTTGTAGAATTTTCTGCCCTTCAGGCTTAGTTAAAACTTAGCTTATTTCTTAGCAGATTTTCCCTTTTCATGGCCGATTGGGCAAGGCCTAAGCCTCGAAAGGGGTCCGGGTCTGCCTTAATAGGTCTCATTCCTTTTTGAATTTTATTAATTCGACGTGGCCTTGGCCTATTAAGAAATCAGAGTTCTGCCTTAACAAATTTCAATTCTCCTCGAGTCTAACTTGATTCGGCCTTAGCCTTTTATAAATTGGGGTTTGTCTCAGTAGGTCTTACTTCCCTTCGAGTTTCATTAACTCAATAAGGCCTTGGCCTTTTAAGAAATTGGGGTTTGCCTTAACAGGTCTTACTCCCCTTCGATTTTCGCGTGAAGTTCTGAGCAATGTTAATTTTCGATCATGTAATAAAAATTGAAGTGGCCCTGGGGCTCGGAGACAAGATATCGGTGCCAAAAAGCTTTTATTAGCATTCAAGTGCTTGTACAATTTGCTTAGGGGGTAGATCAATCTACTCGGGCACGGTACCTTCGACCGTTTGACCCTTACGTTGATTCATAATGATCTATGAGAAGTTCCCCTGAATTGAAGTGTCCAAGCAATGAATCGAAGTAGATAAGCAACCTTCTGATATTCATGGCCGATGGAAGTTGTGCACCAAGTATTATTGTCTTCGATAAGCGACCGATCTAAGTTAGCACGATTCCTGGTTGCCTCATTAAAAACCTTGCCGTAAAACCCTATTTGGGACAAAACCGGTCGAAGGAAAAAAGAGTGCAACACGTGCTTTCAGTCCTAACGTCATGTGCTTCCTAGCTCGAGATTACCTCATTCAATACCTGCAAACGCTAGTAACATAAAATAAACAAATGAAAAAATGACATTTCATACCTCAACAATAGTATCGCTTCAGGTGGCTTATGTTCCAATTGTTTGGCAGCTGTTTGCCCTCCATGGTTTCAAGCTTGTAAGATCCCTTTCCGGTGACCTTCAAGATGGTGTAGGGCCCTTCCCAGTTCGGTCCTAACTTTCCTTCGTTCGGATCTCGAGTATTGGGTGTGATTCTTCTGAGCACCAGGTCTCCGATGTTGAAGTGTCGAAGATGGGCTCTCCGGTTGTAATACCTTTCGATCTTTTGTTTTTGGGCCGCCATTCGAACAAGGGCTGCTTCCCTTCTTTCGTCCAATAATTCTAAATTGATGTTCATAGCTTCTCGATTCGGTTCTTCTGTTGCGTATCGGAACTGATACTCGGTTCGCCTACTTCGACTGGTATTAACGCTTCAGCACCGTATACTAGAGAGAAAGGAGTGGCCTCGGTGCTGGTTTTCTCGGTTGTGCGATATGCCCATAAAACCTCGGGCAGTATTTCTCTCCATTTTTCCTTTGCGTCGGTTAACCTTTTCTTCAAGTTTCGAATTATGATTTTGTTGGTCGACTCAGCTTGTCCGTTGCCGCTGGGGTGATAAAGCGTCGATAAGATCCTCTTGATCTTGTTGTCTTCGAAGAATTTCATCACTTCATTGCCGATGAACTACTTGCCATTATCACACACGATCTCTGATGGCATCCCAAATCGACATATGATATGGTCCCAGATGAAGTCGATCACTTCCTTTTCTCTAACTTTTTCATAAGCCTGCACTTAACCCATTTGGAGAAGTAGTCAGTCATAAAGAGAATAAATTGAGCTTTACCTGGCGAATAAAGGAGAGGGCCGACGATGTCCATTCCCCCATTTCATGAATGGCCATGGCGATAGGACCGAATGCAGTGTCTCTTCGGGCTGGTGGATCATCGATGCGTGCCTTTGGCACTCGTTGCACTTGCGAACGAACTCCTTTGCATCTTTCTCCATATCGATCCAATAGTAGCCGGCTCGAATTATTTTTCGAACCAAGGATTCGGAATCGGAGTGATTCCCATATGTGCCTTAATGTATTTCTCTTAAAATATATTGGTGTCACCTGGTCCAAGACATATTGCGAGGGGGCCACCGAATGTCCTTCTGAATAGGGTCCCATCATCAGATAAACAGAACCGGGCCGCTTTTGTGCGTAATGCTCTTGATTCTTTGGGATCCGAAGGGAGTTTACCCGAACGGAGATACTCTATATACTTATTCCTCCAATCCCAAATCAAGCTTGTCGAATTAATTTCGGCATGGCCTTCCTCCACCACGGATCTCAAAAGTTTTACGACCTTTTCGGATCTGATCTCCTTATCTTCGACCGATGATCCCAGGTTGGCGAGGGCGTCGGCCTTACTGTTTTGTTCTCGAGGTATGTGCTGTAAAGTCCATTCATTAAACCTTTGCAACGTGACTTGAAGCTTGTCCAAATACCTCTGCATTCGCCCTTCTCTGACTTCGAAAGTCCTATTTACTTGGTTAACCACGAGGAGGGAATCGCATTTGGCTTCGATTATCTCCGCTCCCAGGCTTTTGGCCAGCTCTAAACCTGCAATCATAGCTTCATACTCCACTTCTTTGTTAGTCAATTTTACAGTCTTAATAGACTGTCGAATAGTGTTTCCGATTAGGGGCTTTAGTACGATACCAAGCCCCGATCCTTTCGAGTTCGAGGCGCCATCTGTGAACAGGGTCCACACTCCCGAAGGAGTACCCCATTCGGTCATTAATTCTTTCTCGACCTCGGGTATTAGTGACGACGCAAAATCGGCGACGAAATCTGCCAATACTTGAGATTTGATTAAGGTTCGGGGCCAATATTTGATATCGTACCCGCTTATTTCGATGGCCTACTTGGCCAATCGGCCGGATAACTCAGGCTTATGCATTACATTTCTCAAGGGATAAGTCGTTACTACACATATGGGATGGCACTGGAAGTAGGGTTTTAGCTTCCTAGAGGCACTCAATAAAGCGAGTGCTAATTTTTCTAAATGCGAGTATCTAGTTTCGGCTTCACCTAAGGTTTTACTGACGTAATAAATAGGAAACTGCGTACCTTGTTCTTCTCGGACCAGGACCCCACTCACCGCTACTTCCAAAGCGGCAAGGTAGAGGTATAGTTGCTCACCTGTTTTTGGTGTATGCAGCAAAGGTGGGCTAGAGAGATACCTCTTAAGTTCTTCTAACGCGCGCTAACATTCCATACTCCACGAGAAATCGTTCTTCTTTTTCAGGAAGTTGAAAAACCGGTGACTTCTATCGGAAGACCTCAAAATGAATCGGCCTAAAGCGGCTATCCAACCTGTCAGCTTTTGTACGGCCTTTACACTGTCTACAATTGTAATGTCTTCGATGGCTTTGATCGTTTCGGGGTTAATTTCCATTCCTCGATTCGAGACCATGAAACCGAGGAATTTCTCGAGCCCACTCCAAATGCGCACTTCTCCGGGTTTAACTTCATGTTCTACCATTTCAGCACATCGAACGTTTCCTGCAAATGGCTCAATTGGTCCTCTGCTCGCAGGGACTTAACTAACATATTATCAATGTAAACTTCCATTGTTTTTCCTACTTGTTCTTCGAACATTGGCAAAGCAGTATACACCAAACAAAGAACTCCTAAAGATCTTCAACAAGAAGGATCTAGAGAAGAAGCTAGGCCACAACCGCAGCTCCGAAGATCCACCAGGCAGTGAAAGCTTTTTTTTATGCCAATGCCGCATTGGCTGAAGAGAAGAAAGTGGTAGAGCCGTCGACATATAAAGAAGCGTCGCAGAGTGTGGATCGGAATTTGACCTCCTGTGCCTGTGAATTAAAGAAAGGAGGAGGTCAATAAAAAAAAAAGAGATGTTAATTAATCAAAGGTCCAACTGTTTTGTTTACTAGGCGTTGATAAGTAACCCCCGCATTCTTTAACCCCAATGGCATCACGTTATAACAGTATGTACCATACTTAGTGATGAAGGATGTCTTTTCTTGATCATCCTTGTCCATTCGTATCTGGTTATAGCCAGAGTAGGCGTCGAGAAAGCTAAGGGTCTCATGGCCATCGGTGGCATCGATCATGCGATCGATGTTAGGTAAGGGAAAAGAATCTTTAGGGCATGCCTTGTTTAAATCTTTATAATCTATACATATTCTTAACTTATTTCCCTTTTTAGGGACTACAACTACATTTGCTAACAATTTCGGGTATTTAACTTCCCGAATGGATCCTATATTTAAAAGCTTGGTTACCTCATCTTTGATGAATGCTTGTTTGACTTCGGATTGAGGCCTTCTTTTTTGGTTGATCAGCCAAAATTTAGGATCGATGCTCAGTTTGTGAGTCGTGATCTCCGGAGGTATTCCTATTATGTCAAGATAGGACCAAGCGAAAGAGTCTTCGTTAGCTGAAAGAAAATGAATAAGTTTGGTCCTGAGCTCGGAGCTTAAGCCTGAGCCCAGGTATACCTTCCGATCCGGTGCGTATAATCGGAGTGAAATTTGCTCGAGTTCCTCGACCGTTGACTTAGTTGCATCGGATTCATCGGGCCCGACGAATGACCGGGGAATCCCGTAGTCATCATCCTCGAGAAGCTCCTGTTCACCTTCGTTTGTTGAAGGCGATGCTTGTGATTGCTATTTGGTTCTTTGGGAAGGAGCTATTGGTTTCGATACTGCTTCTTCTACTGCGAACATTTCTTTCGCTGCATGTTGTTCTCCATAAACAGTTATGATCCCATCAGTCGATGGGAATTTCAACATTTGGTGCAGTGTTGAGGGTACCGCTCTGATATCATGAATCCACGGTCTCCCGAGCAAGGCATTGTACCTCATATCTCCTTCAGTTACGCAGAATTTTGTTTCCCCAACGGTACCGATAGTGTTCACTAGTAAAGTTATTTCCTCTTTGGTTGTCTCGCAAGCCATGTTGAAACCATTGAGAATCCAAACTTCAGGGATAATTCGGTCCGTCAACCCGAGCTGTTCGATAACCCATGACCGGATTATGTTGGCCGAACTACCGGGATCGACCAATACATGCTTCACCTTAGTTTTGTGTATAAGCACCGATATTACTAAGGCGTCGTTATGGGGTTGTATGATTCCTTCCGCATCCTCCTCGTTGAAGTGCAAAGTTCCCTCCATCGCATAATCCCAAGTGCGCTTTTCTTGGGTGATGGATATTTTAGTGCGTTTCAATACCAGACCTTGGGGTGTATCTACCCCACCGATTATCATATTAATCGTATGCTGAGGCTCCTCCTGGTTTACTGGTTTATTCCTGTTCCAGTAATGGTTTTTGGCTCGATCGCTCAAAAACTCTCAAAGGTGCCCATTTTCGAGCAACCGTGCCACCTCTTCCCTCAACTGTCGACAGTCCTCTGTCTTGTGCCCATGTGTACCATGATACTTACATATCAAACTGGGATCTCTCTTAGCTGGATCCAATTGCAGAGGTCGAGGCCACCTAGTATCCTTAATGCGACCGATGGCCGATACGAGAGTAGCCGAGTCGACATTGAAGTTATACTCGGATAGTCGTGGTGCTTCTCGATGGCCAGCGGTTCTCTCGAAGTTGTTTCTTGCCAATGGTCCTCGGTTACTCTGATTAAGATCGTTCCTCCTTTCTCGTCTCGGGGAACCCTGCCTTACTGGAATGGCCTTTCGGTCTCCAGGGTATGATCGATGCCTGTCTCTGCTCGATCTTGGCTCTCGATAAATATCCCTTTGAACCCTATCATGAGTTCTGATGGGGTAAGTGGATCCCGAGGGGGCTCCAAGTTGGTCTTCCTCGACCCTAATCTTCGATTGATATCGGTTATGTATATCCGCCCATGTGGCAGCCGGATATTCAATCAAGCTTTGTTTAAGCTGTTGTGAAGCTGTTGAACTTTGAGCGTTGAGTCCTTGGTGAAGGCCTGTACGGCCCAATCATCAGTGACCGGTAGTAGCTCCATTCGTTCCATCTGAAAGCGAGATACGAATTCCCTGAGCATCTCGTTATCTCTTTGCCTAACTTTCAATAAGTCTGGTTTTCGTGTCTCGACTTTAATGGCACCCGCATGAGCTTTCACGAAGGTGTCCGCAAGCATGGCAAAAGAATCGATGGAATTCGGGGGAAAATTGTGATACCAAGTCATTGCCCCCTTCGACAAGGTCTCTCCGAATTTCTTTAAGAGAACGGACTCAATCTCATCGTCTTCGAGATCATTTCCCTTTATGGCGCATTTGTATGCTGTTACATGCTCATTTGGGTCAGATGTCCCATTGTATTTGGGAATTTCTGGCATGCGAAACTTCTTCGGTATGGGTTTTGGTGCGGCGCTTGATGGAAAAGGTTTCTGTACGAATTTCTTTGAGTCTAAACCTTTTAATACCGGAGGTGCTCCTGGAATTTGGTCCACCCTCGAATTATATGTTTCTACCTTTTTATCATTGGCCTCGATATTCTTCTCGCCTGACTCGACTCGTCTGGTTAACTCCTTAAGAATTTTCATGATCCCGGCGTTTGCTCCCGATTCGCCTTCGCTTGGTTCCACTGTGATAGGTTCATTTTCGGGGATAATTTCCCGAGGGGGGCCGATCTCTATCCCATTCGAAACTTGGCTCCGATTTTGCAGCTGAGCAATGGCCGCTTGCTGGGCTTGCAACATGTTGAATATCATCCTGAGGCTAATCCCGTCCTCCTCGTCGTTCTGATTTGCCGAGCAGTATTCTCTTCGAACACTGTTCGATGGACCAGAAGTCCGATCCACATCGACCGCCATTTGGGAGTTAGCGACGACTGGAACTTCATTACCGGGCACCAAGTTGTTGTTTTCGCCCTGGTGGTCAAACTCGCCATCGACGTATTGAGGCACAGATTGAGAATGTGACATGATTGTATTGTAACCTGAAAAAAAAAGTATTCTGCAAAGAACAAGTGTAAAATAGTCTGTGTGACAGAAAATTGTATCAAACGATCACTATTATCCTTAGCCCCACGGTGGGCGCCAAACTGTTTACCCTTGATTACGACTAACAATTAAATTTATATGTGATTTTAAGGATAAGTGACCTGATTTAATACAGTTAAAGAATAAACGTAAATAGAGACTAAATTTAGTGAACAAGGAAAAGAGCAAACCACCAAAATTGAGTAACCTTTCTATGTTATAATCCTTTGGAAATAAAATATGAAGCAGATAAATGAGCAAAATAGACTATAGCTTTTGTATATTGATTGTGGATTGTGTCCGCCTTTACAAAGGGCTGCCTGTTTATATAGGAAGGCAAAAGAATTCTATACAAGGTAAAAATCTTATTTACAAGGTAAGATATCCCTAGAATTAATGGATTCAATGTCTTTATTGATTTGAGCTGCGATTCCCGCCGAGATGTTTATATATTACGAGATTTCCGGTCCTTCAGTTACGCAAATCTGATAATTTTTACCATGGGATGTTTTACCCTGATCGGCCTCGACGATCTCGTCTCGAGCGCCTTGGCTTCGAGTTTCGTTCTGATGACATTCGGTCTCGGACTTCTCTACTCGATGTCCCGGTCTCGGACTTCTCTTCTCGATGTCCCGGTCTCGGCTTATCGGATGCCGACTGCAATCGACGCTGGTCATCAAATTCTAAAATCAGTACGTCCTATGCAAGCGAACCGGTTCGACCCCATACACTCGTGCATTCAGTTAACAAACAATTCAACCAAGTTCTCTTGAAGAGTTTGATTCCATGCTTATCCAAAAGAATACGAAGAACAAGGTTGGAGTAGTTAGTCCTTTGCAGTCTCATGCATAACTTTAGTCCAGTCCTAGTTCAGTTATATTAAGTTGAGTAATAATTATATTTTTAAGTTAGAGTTAATTTAAAAGTGTGAAATATTCGTGTGAACCGTTGAGAAAAGAGTTAAGAGTTAAGTTTGAATATTGCAGGAGTTGTAATTTAAATAATTTGACACATTTTGTTTTAGTAAAATTGGGGTTAAATACTATAGGATAGGTCAATGTTTTGCACCTTTTGAGCCAGGTGATTTTTCATGTAAAAATATCCATGTTCTTTATTTATCCGCACTTGATTTTATCACATTTCATGACATAAGCTAAAGAACCAGGTTTCTTGAACAAATTCTAGGGGCACTCAGAGCGTGTTTGGTATGATGGAGAATATTTTTCGAAAATGTTTTCTCATTTTTCACTGTTTGGTTGGACTAAATAGTTTGGAAATTTTTTTTCCTAGATATCACATTTTCCTGAAATTGAAGAAAAATAACTTCATTAGAAAAAGTTAGGAAAACATTTTTCAAAAACTCCACCTACTCTCACATATAACCATAACTCCCTCCTCCTTCTCTCGCCTACCCCGCCCCCCTCTCCAAAAATATTTTTTTCTCAGATTTTAGTTTTTTTTCTTTTCCGTCACCGCCCGACCCCCCCTCTCCCCCGCGTAAAAATAAAAAGAATTTTTTTACCTTTTTTTTTTATTTTTCAATTTTTTGTTTTTCGTTTTTCTGCACCACCCCGCCCAACGCCCCTCCCCCCTCCCCCGCAAAAAATATTTTTTTTTTATTTTTAATTTTCTGTTTTTTCGTTTTTCTACATCAT